>PVKS010001376.1:0-143751 GCA_004027875.1 Aplodontia rufa | reverse complement strand
TTTCTACTTACATATGTGGTGGGTTTGTGTGTGTGTGTGTGTGTGTGTGTGTGTGTGTGTGTGTGTGTTTCAGGAAAGTAGAAGGACAAAAACTTAAGGGGGAAAAGGACCTTTTCTCTAACACAGGCCAGAGACACAGGACCACACACTCCCAATTCATTAAATTTTAAAGAAATTACAGATCTAAATTCTCTCTCTCCCCTCCCCATTAAGATTTGAACTTCTTTCTGGATTGTTCCATTCTTTAAGCAATAATCTTTTCAAAACACTTCTGCAGAAGGAGTCTCTGTGGCTTGAGAAGCTATAAATCACCTCTTCAAGTTCATAGCTCGGTTCCTATGATCTGAAAGATCAACATGCAAAGAGAAAATTGAAGCCAAATATTCTCATCTGCTTCTCTTTGCCTAAAACTCCTCTCAACAAGTCAATATTCTACTAGTTTTTTAATCTGCTATTTTATATATGGTTCCTGGGTAATCTGAAGCATTAACCTAATGTGCTATCCACCATCGCAGGATTCAGAAGTTCCTTGCTCCAATGTACCTCTTACTAGGAAGTTAGGATTTCTCTGTTAGTAAACATCTTAAGTCGAACAGCACCTTTGACTCCTCAGTGGATTTTTTTGTTCTTAGGCTTGTTTGATTCTCACAATCATGCTTGGAGGCCCAACACGTACAACGCTTTACAGATGAACCATCTCTTTCTACCTCACCACATTGGGTCTCTTCTCTTTCTACCACACCACAGAAATACAAAGAAGTTTTTTCTGTTATTTATGTTGCTCTTTCCCCTCAAGGTTTTTTTCTAACACTATTTTTCTGTGGTAAGACTCAGAGGTAACAGCTGCAGTACTGAGACCAGTATAAATCCTGTCCACATCTTCTCAATAGTTCCAGTCTTTAGGCAGAAGTGGTCATCCCCTTGCTGTGCTGACCCAGTGAGTAAGCTCTCATTGCTGTGAATTTGGACAGTTTAGGGTTTTTAGCATACTGAAGGAGCTAACTAGGTATTTCAGTTGGCTATTCTCTAGAAAACCCGGTCCTTAGTAAAGAGCAGATCAGAGCCTGAAAGAGTTAATATTGCTTCCCAAAGTGAATTTATAACCTAGAAGTAATTTAGGCAGCAAGAGATGGAAATGTTTCATCACTTCAAAAATGGGAATGCTAACCATGCATACAAATGCGACTGCTAACTCGTGTGTGACCCAAAGTCAGCGACCATGACCATGGATTTTAGGGGCTGCAAAGGACCTCCAGAAGGCATCCGGTCCATCCCCACCCCACTCACATACACAAAGACTTCACATTGAAAAGGTGGGTCTGAAGCACAAAGATGCTAAATGACCTGATGGGAGATAGGCTGGGGTCAGAGAAAAGATGCCTAGAATTCAGGTCTCGAATTCCCTTGTTAGAGGGCATCAACTGAACATGCACTCCATCTCTTGGGCAGCCTAATGTGTTTCAAAGATGACAACTTATCAAATGGATTAAGTGACCAAGTGAGATTAGACCCCAAGAAGCCATGAGATTTAGCCTTATGAAGTTCCTTAATGACACTAGTGAACACACTTTCAGTGATACGGTGGGAAACAGATGCCAGAACAGACCATTGCAATTGCCTCTTTAAGAATGTGGCTTTGAAGGTGAAGGAGGGAAAGGGAAGCCTCTGGAGGAGGCTGTGGGGTCCAGGCAGGTGTCTGTAAGGGGTATGGGTGTATCTGGTTTTTATAGGATAAAAGAGGAAAGATTTCCTCTTTCCATTAACTTTAATGACTACAGTACTTTTGAATGCTACTGGGAAGAATCTGTTATAAGAGGAAACATTCAAAGATCAAAGATCATGTGAGAGGCTGAATAAATTAAGAGTTCCTGAAAGTAGCTATATGTAAGGTCCAGAGAACAGAAGGAGGTAGAGAGGGGAGGCTGCCTCTGCATTGCAGCGGGAAGGCAGAAAGGAGATGCAGAAACCTTGTGAGCGGTAGATCTGGCCGGTGCTACGTAAGAAGCCCTATGCCTGACGGCTTCTACTTTACTATACAGAAGTCAAAGTCATGTGCTAATAGGAGGGAGGCACGTATTGTTGAGGAGTCATCAAAGATTTGAGCAGAGTACAAGAGTTTCAAGGTGGCTGTTGAAGGAATGGTATTTGCCAGGAGGGGCTGGGAGCCTGCTGTAAGTTGCACACCGTTAATATATGGTATCTGTACCCTTAATTGCCTGGGCATACACATGAAGAGGATATATGGCAGAGCACCTCAAAATGCTTTTTAAAAATAGGTAGGAAGTACAAGGGTACAGGAAACTATAGAACATACCAGAGGGTGGAATGGAACCTGAGCTAGAGAGAGGGGAAAGTGAAGACAGGAAGAGTCTGATAGATGAAGAGAGTGTATGGATATCAGCTTTTGGAGAGTGCTGATAAAGCGAAAGAGCACTTAGAGAGAAGGTACTTTACCAAGCAGGTGGGAAAGTTAGGAAGTCATTGTCAGCGAGGGGAGTGTTCAAATCAGTAATTTCGGAGGTGGCGCAGTAGTGATGACAAGTTCCAAAGTGCACCCTGGGAAGAAGTGGCTGGAGTTGAATGGTAGGGACAGGCATTGGGGAGGAGGAGGTTGAGGATTTCAGAAACAAAGAGGTGGAGTGAGTTGCCTGCATGAAGGGAGTCATCATGTCGAAGAAGCCTGAATTCTGGGTGTTCAGTGAATATGGAGGTCGAGAAGGACAGACATAAAGAGTGCTGGAGAGTGTGATAGTCAGATGATCGAGTCTTGTTCATTAACAAGAGCGTGGAGATCTAGTCTGGAGCAGAAACCACTGGTGAGATAGAGGCATAGAGGGAGAGAAGATAGCCGTGAGTTTACCTTGTAATCCTGAGCGATTGGCGTGTGGATGAGCGATGTGGCCTGTGGGCAGATAAGCAGCCCCAATCAGAGAGAGCGACAGAGGAGGATTCTCCTGGAACAGAGTCAGGTTTTGGAGAAGGCAGTGGGAGGAGACAGTGAGGGCAAGGGAGAATTTCTTGATCCTGAGTGACAACGTTAGAAAACTCAGGGAAGGGCTGCAGATGGCAAGGCTGGGTAACTGGGTCAGCGAGGAGCTCCACCAAGGTCCAGTGCCCAGCAGACTCCCTCTCAGCTCAGGTCCTGCTCTAGTGCTCTGCCCACATGGGATGCATGTATCTCTGCTTTCTTCTCTATATTTGCACCTGCCACTTTATCCTGTCTTTATGGCAAATTTCCCCAGAGAGATCTCCCAATTGGCTTCCTTTCAGTCTTTATGGGAAGAGTTTTCCTGTCACGGCATCCACTGGCCCAGGCCCATCCCTGGCTCAGTCCTCTGGAGGGGATGGTCACATGTACCAGCATGGGATGTTGTTTGACTTGAATCCCACACAAGGAAGCTATGGAGAAACTGGAACATCATTTTAAGTTGATGGGAATATAAAACAATTCAGTGATTCTTTAAAAATCAAAGATCTATTTTTAATGCATCTGTCAAGTCTATTTCTAGATACCTACCCAAAAGAAATGAAAATATGTGTTCCACAAAGGCTTTTGCATGAATGCTCACAATGGCATTATTCAGTACGCATTATTCATAGGTCAGCAATGGGAAGCAATCTATATACCCATCAAATGGTAAATGAATGAAATGTGGCATGTGTATATAAATACATTTAGTCAGCTTTTCGCTACTGTGACCCAAGGACCTGAAAAGAATAAATTTAGTGGAAAAGGTTTACTTAAGGGCTCATGATTTCAGAGGTCTTAGTCCACAGGAAGCTGACTCTTCGGGGCTAGAGGTGAAGCAGAACATCATGGGGAAGGAGTGTGGCAGTGAGAGCAGAGAGCTAAGGGGTCACACCAGGAAGCAGAGCAGAGAGCTGAAACTCTATGCCAGAGACAGAATGTATACTCAAAGGCACATCCCCAGTGACCCACCTCCTCCAGCCACACCCTACCAGACTACAACTGCCAGTTAATCCCAAGAAAGGACTAATTCACTGATTGGGTTAAGGCTTTTATAAACCAATCATTTCACCTTAGTCTTCCCAAATTGTCACACGTGAGCTTTGAGGGACACTCACATTCAAATCATAACATATATTTATATATATTTAAACACCACTCAGGAATAAGAAGGAACTACTGGTAAATACAAAAACATGGTTAAACCTCAAAAACATTATGACCAGTGAAAAAAGCCAGATACAAGAGACCAAATATTTTGCAATCACATTTATATAAAGTGTCTGGAAAAGTAAATCTTTAGAAACAGAAAGCAAACCTGTGGCTGTCTGGGGTTTGGAGTGGTGTGGGGTTGACTGCAAATGTCTCGAAGAGAACATTGATGCCATGGGAAGGTTGTAAAAGTAGATTGTGGTGTTGGTCATACAACTGTGTAAATTTACTAGAAGTCATTGATTGGCAAATTTATAATGGGTTAACTTTATGAAATATAAATTCACCTAAGAAAATCTATTTCAAAATTTCTTAAAGAAGTGTTTAAATGGGTAAAAGATTAGAATAGACAATTCATCAAAGAAGATACAAGGATGGCATATAAGCACATGAAAAATGCTCAACACAGTTAGTAATGAAGCAAATGCCAATCAAAACCGCAGATACCCATTTGAGAGGCTCAATTATAAACAGACAATACTGGGGCTGGAGTGGTGGCTCAGTGGTTCTGGCACTTGCTTGGCATGTGCTAGGATGCAAGTTGAAGCCCCAGCACCACATATACAACAAAGTGTCAGAGCAGCGAAAGCCACATGAAAAACTAAATAAAATGGATTCTCTTTTACCATCCTTCTCTAAAAAAAAAAATCCCCAAACAATAAACAGACAATACCAAATGCTGGTGAGGAAGGGCTAGAACTTTTTTATACTGCTAAGTGGGAATTAACAGTGTAATTAACAGACTGAAACAGTTCTATTTCTTACAATGTAGGAAATACCTACTATGCCACCCAGTGTTCCCATTCCTAGATATATACCAAGAGAAATGAAAATATTCATCTGAAAACTTGTACGTGAATGTTCATAGCAACTTTATTTTTAACAGTTACAACTGGAAATAATGTCAATGTTCTTCAACAGTTGAAAGGATAAACAAATGTTGGTGCATCAGCAATGGAATACTCTCAGAAATGAGAGAGGAATCACAAAATAACTAAGTGGAAAAATCTATGTCCCAAATAAATATATGACAAAACAGTCTCCATGAAATAATAATCTTTATAGAAAAGCAGATCAATCAGACATGGTGGTGCATGTTATCCCAGCAACTTGGGAGGCTGAGGCGAGAAGATCACAAGTTTGAGGCAGGTCTCAGCAATTCAGTAAATCCCTGAGCAACTTAGCAGACCCTGTTTTAAAATAAAAAGTAAAGGGGCTGGAGCGGTGGCTCAGTGGTTTCGGCGCTTGCTTGGCAAGCACGAGGACCCGGGTTCAAACCCAGCACCACGTACACAACTAGTGTTGGAGCAACGAAAACCATGTGAAAAACTAAATAAAGTTGTTTAAAAAAAATAAAAAATAAAAAGTAAAAAGGTCTAGGGTTGTAGCTTTGTGGATAAGCCCCTCTGGATTCATTCCTTGGTACAAAACAAAGCAATGCCCCCCCCCCGAAAAAACAGAGTTAAGGATGTAACTCAATGTTGGAGAACCCTTGGGTTCAATCACCAGTACTGAAAAAAAAATATTGTTGTTTGGGAAATAGGTTGGGAAGTAGGTTGGGATGGTCAGATGGGGAAGAAGAGATTACTAAGGGTCTTAAGAAAATTTTTGAAATGATGAATGCATTTATTATTTTTATTTTGGTTTGCAGGTGCATTAATATATCAGTGTATATTTTAATGTGTCATTTATTTTGTATCAGTTATGTCTCACTAAATCTGTATTTTGAAAAAATGCATAGCAGTTGTCTATGTAGCCATGGCAGTATGCCACAAGGGAAAACTGAATGATCTGTCCTCAAAATGTCCTCACAATATTTAAAAACCCACTGTGAGGTCATGACTGTCTCCTAAGACAGGACTCTTTGTTGCATCTTTCAATCCCAATTCAAAAACTCAACCAGAGCTAGTTTAAGTAAAAGAGGAATTTCATGGTTCAAACCAAGACAGAATAGGCTTGGGAATGCCCTCAGGAATATAGTCACTTCTGTCCTTTCTCCTCTTTCTTCTCACTCTCCATCTCCCTCTCCACATTTTTGGAATGTTCTTGTTTGACTTCATTCTCTCAAGCAGCTGTCCCCCAGAGGTCAAAATGATGGCCCCAACTCAGCTCTAGCTTCATTCTTAAAGCATTATAGCCAAAGGAGAAAGGGGGCTGTACCCACAACTCCAGTTCAGAACAATAGTTCAATTTGGATCCCTGGTTTTCAGTCATTCTAAGAAGTAGGTCAACTCCCTGCTAGGATAGGCAAGCTATTTGACAGATCTGCAGTGCTTACCTGAGGGGTGGGTGTGAATGGGTGAACGTGGAGAAATACATACAACACATTTTCTACTTCCTGATTTTTGATTAGCATCAGCCTGGATCCCAAACTCTGGGAAGATATAAAAACTGTTTTATTTACTAGTTTCGTTTTTGTTGGCTGTAGCACCAGGCATGCAATCATTCCTTTCCCAGAACTGCCTTTTCAAGCAGGTAACTAACTGCTCACAGTGTCCGTGAGATCACGTTTCTACCTCTTAAGACTGGTCCTCCCATTCTCTTTTTCTCACCCATAAAGCAAAAAAACTGAGGTAATGCTCACTCTACCCAGCTTACTACAAAATAGTAATTGAGTTTTCTTTATCTTCTTATCCATTTATTTTACAAATAGCTTTCTCACACTCTCCACCATTTGAAGTCAAGGACATTTGCATCCAAAATGACTCAGGAAGGAAGTGAGTCTTGGCAGAAGGCTGCCTTAGGAACAGGCTCCCTCACTCACACAGGTAGGGTCATTGGATGCACTCCTGTGGGTGAGGAGTTAGTCCTCCAGCACTTTTCACAGGCACCCGGACTGCATTGCTCAATAACAGTGACAGTGATGCAACCTAGGATTGCCTTACCAACAGCCACTGAGTTAGGAACAGGGAACTATTTAGGATCATGCCAGAGTACAGATATTTCTAATTTTGAAAATGTCATAACTTTTACATTTCAAGTTCTATCTGGTTTGGACAAAAGTTAAGTTCAAAGTTGCTGTTTATTATTATTTTCAATTACATGCCCCATTACCATTAGAAGCACAAAAACTTCAACAATAATATTTTTATATTTTATTTTAAAATATGTTTATCTGCCTTCAGAAACAGTTATGAAAATGAAAACCATTTCTGTCCTTGTCTAACCCACCACTTTCAAAAGGGCATTCTTTGCAAACTATTTTTCAGTGTTTCTGAATTCACTTCAGAGTCTGGGTAATATTTAAAAGGTTTTTTCCAAAGTAGTTTTGATCTTCCCATAAGCATTATGACTACAGTCCAATTGGGAATTCTATTGGAAGACTTTAAGTGCTTTTGATGGGGACCAAATCTACCAACTATTCTCAAAAACATCACACACACACACACACACACACACACACACACACACACAAACACACCTTCTCCCCTGACATAACTGTACAATTTCTAAACCATGCAGGATTTTAAAACTCCATTGTACAATTTGGCTTTTAAATATTTCGGGTTATCTAAACCACTGTGTCCCAAAGGAGTGAAGGGGCATAATCCACAAATGTGATAGAAAGATCTCCCAGGCTATAATACATGTTTTCCAATTTCACAGACGTTGGAGTGGTAAAAGCCTACACTGTTTATTCATTTTTTGCTTTTGTCACTGTTTTTGTTACCAGAAGAAATTACAGTTTTAAAATTATGGACATTTTTATTTCTATCAGTTATACAGCAGATTATATTAAAGACTGAAAAACAAAGCAACAGTCCTTTCTCCAGTGTCCATACTTCCCATCTTCTCAGTTCAACTCACCAGGAGCTTCTTATTCTCTGAGCTATTTTTGCTCGGAGGATACCTCTTATTTCTAAATAGTATGAGTATTCCTTGATGTTTTGACTTTAGATATTAACTTCCTCTTTTAAACAGGGATTTAGTTCTCTTAACCCATTTTCTTAATAGAATTATAGAACTATTTTCAGTTATACTTTATGGCTACATAAAAATTGTTTTTAAATTCCAAAAGTGCCATAATACATTCCACCTGTTTTTCTTGTTTTTATTTTCTTTTGTTTTTCCAAATGATTTCTTTTATCAGATTGTCCTCTTCCTGGTGGTCTCCTCCTGTCACCTTCTGTCCTCTGGATGAGACATCTCTTTCCCATGCTGGGGGTTTGATGTGCTGTTGTCTGTGTCTAAGCTTGGAATAGTTATTATTAGAGTAGAACCTACCCAGCTTCTCAAGAAAGAGATATGGGAAATAAATTTTCAGAGTCCCAACATGCCAGGAAATGTCCTTTTCTGATCTCACATTTTATTAACAGTTTGGCTGGATATTACATTCCAAGTTGAAGATCACAATCTACAATTTTTGAAGTCTTTGACCCATTATTGGCCAACAGCCAGTGGTGGTGTTGAGAAGTCGAATTTTAATGTATTCTACAAATTTGTGTTTATTGCCTGTAATGGACAAAGCACTGTTCGAAATACAACCACACACACACGTGCACGTGCATACACACACGCACACACACACACACACACACACACACAAAGAGAGAGAGAGGTGGAGATGTTGCTTTATGACCATGCCCAGGAGCTGAAGTTTGAACAATGACTGAGAGGTCTAGGGGACAGTGGGCACAAGGTGCGAGGGTCAGAGGTGGAGTGTCTAACAGGACTGGGGCCTGGAGCCTGTGAAATAGTGATGAGAGATGAGCTCGCAGAGTAGGCCTGGTCCTGTTCTCACTTCATGAAGATTCTTATAGAATATGAATTTTTGTTCTTTGCAAATGGAAAACCCACTGGAGACTGTTTCCTTTACAATTAAAATCAGGTAATAAAGCAATCTGATTTAAATTTGTAAAGCACTATTGTGCTAAATGGAGAACTGACCCATAGTAGAAGCAGAGAGACCAGATTCGATGATATTGCTCCTGTTCCTGGGTGAGGGGGCAGTGGCCAGGGATATAACAGCAGTGGAGGTGTGAGAAGTGACTGGATTTGGGGTGTGTTTAAGAAGCAGATCCAACCCCAACTCCTAAAATTAGCATGTGGGTGGGATGCAAGAGAAAAAAAAAGGGTTTCAAATGAAGCCTTCAATTATATTTTATTTATTTAAAAATATGTATCCAAAGAGAACAGAGAAAAATGTTCATGTATGGATGTCATATGTTACATTATATTCTCTGCAATTTTCTATGATATGTTTCTTTTTTTTTTAAATCACAGAGTTAACTATGACTCTGTGTTTGTCACTAAGATATGTAAACTGGTAGCTTTGCTATTGGAAGAAAGGGCAGAGATTGGTGCAGGAAGGTCATTGACTTTCCACCTGCAGATATTTGGCTGATCTTCCATTTTCAACCCTGCATCTCCCCTGCATCCTGAAGCTGCCGCATTCAGGATGTTCTGAGTAGCAGCAGATACAGGTTTTACGGAGCCTGAAGCTTTCACAGTGCAGGATCAAGTTAAGTAAAAACAGTACAAAATTCATAAATCCAAATTTCATATGAAAGTGGTTATTTACTTATAATTAGGAGAAAACATTACAATAAAATGCACATTTGAAATAGCTAACAAATTCCACAAATGTCATAAAATCCAATTTATATTAATTCACTCTATGATACATTTTTCTCTACATTTCTTTTTTCTTTCTTTTCCTGCAGATTCTTTGCCTCTTTATGTAACAATCTGATAATCTCATTTACTATACAAAGATCAGAAAAATTATTCGTTTTCCCACTAGTGTGATTGAAAATTTTCAAATGTATCAGTGGTTTAGTTTTCTTTCAGCTTCTCAAATCGTAGGAAATGTCATGTAAATTAAGATTGCTGCCAAGTTTGGAGAGCCTTCTATTACATTCCTTACATTATAAAATGAAAGGTTTCAGGGCATTTCAAGGTGCCCTGTGTAATGACTAGGCTTACAGAATCTCTAAATTGATGACATTCATTAACCAACTTGTCACTAGTGTCTTCATCATGGTGGCATATTATGAGTTTTATGTTATCTTTGCAATGTCAATATTTCATGTAAAACAGCAAGAAATTAAAATTTTTCTTTGTGTTCATATCTCACTTCTTCATTAATTAGATTATCAAATTATCCAAAAACCCATTTGTTATTTCCAGCTAAAAGTTTCTTTTCTCTCTCTCAATAAATTATTGCCCTAGGATGCCATGAAAATTGGTTCCAGTTGTTATTTTATCTCAAGTTATTTCTACCTATTTCAACTGTGATTATTCTCTCTTTTGTTTCATGTTCCATTAAATTTTTATCTGAATTACTCTTACTATATATATATGAAGGGGAGTGAGTTTTGGAACTAGAACGTTTTTTCTGAACCATTTTTGCCTCTAAGGCAAACTGATCCATTGGGATGTTTAAATCATATGACTTAACACACATTCACTGTGTACACCACACATTCACTGTGTACACATGCTTGCATTCCCCACATACAGGAATTCCGATTTATTCTATTTTGTGCAATTCTCATAAAGTTGTGTATAGTGCATTTATAATTGTATGCACAGCATTATCAAGTATGATTCTAACAAAAGAGAATTTCCATTTTGACCAGATATTGAAGGGAACCAAATCCTCTCCTTATCATTTATAAATCTGCTGATTTAAAAAAATTTCCACAGACTAACTTTGTTTTCCTCATTATCCACATATTTCCTGTGCTGGGCACCATGGAGTACCTATGTGTAACTTCTGTCTCTGTACTTTTGGGTCACAATTGATGGTAGTGGGTAAAATGGGTAATCCCTTCTGCATTGGGATGGCCATTAACACTTTATACACAAAAGCATCCACAAACTACACAAATATATCCCAGTAAACCTAAATTAAATGCATCTCCAACTTAACTTTTCCATACACATAACCCCCAAATGCCTGAAGTTATTCTAAAACTACATGAAATTGGAAGGAGTATGATAGACAAGAACTTGGATTGGAAAAAGCACTCTTAAATAATTGTGGTTAAAATATTTTACTTTTGCAAAGTTTACAAAATTATGTGCCCATGTAACCACAATGTAGGGCACTTCCTTGGCCTTTTCTCTTTGAAGGGGCTTGCACAGATAAGAGATTGAACCCAGGGATGCTTAACCACTGAGTCACTTCCTGGTCTTTTTATTTTCTTATTTTGAGACAGGGTCTGACTAAGTTGCTTAAGACCTTGCTAAATTGCTGAGTCTGGCCTCAAACTTACAATCCTCCTCTGGAGTTGCTGGGATTATAGGCATGTGCCACCATGTCCAACTCAGATAAGGGATCTGAACATTTCATCTTTGTTACCTTCCTGGTCATGCCTCTGCAGCATTTTTATTCTATAATGACTAAAAATGTGGATTAGAGAATCACTCTCTGGTCTCCTTCTGTTTGGAGAAGGTGGTAATGTATAGGAAATGAGCATCCACCCGGCACTCTGTGGGGGAGTGCATAGTGGAGACCACAACATTTCAATATAATCTTTCATTCTGCTCCTGTTTTCCCTACCCGGTGCTTCACCTCCACCTGTGGTTCCTCTGAGCTTCCCACCAGTTCTGCTGGGCCGGTCCCTTCTCTTTTGCCAGACCCCTCCCTGGGCACTGTACACCACGACTTGTTCAGTCAGTCATCATGCCTCCATCTGTTGCCTTAACGACTTTAAATCTCACATGCACCATGGCTGCCTCAGAGCGGGCTGCCCTGCTCTGAGGACAGGTGATCTTAGATTTATCAAGCAGCATTGCTTATAGCTTAGTCCTCAGAGTCAGCATTTTTGTTCTTCTATGAATAAACATAGTGAATTAGCTTAGTGTATGTTAGCTAAAGGAGAAAGACAGAAATATGTATGTAGTCTCCCACATCCTCCATTTCCATTGCAAAGCAAACTAGGAAAAACTCATCTTCACTGTCACATATTCCTTTCTGTTTGTTATGGGTGGAGGCTTTACTTATTTCTTCCTATCATTTTAGAGAAACACGAAATGAAAAGAAATTATCTCTATAGGTCACATCTCTGCTGTGAATCCATATGATGCTTACGTTTTTAAGCCTATGTGTTCTTTTTTGCTCTGGTCACAGAAGAAGAATTTGCGCTCAGTGCTGACATGAGTCAATGTTAATCAATGAGAACTTCTGCTTGAAAATCAGGGGATGTGGGTCAGTTAACGACTCTTTTACGAGGCTCAGTGAGCAGATGTATTCTCCCACAGCTGGGTCTGTAATTCTGCCTGCAGCTCACTTTCCATGGTGGCTACTCCTCCTCAAACACCTGCTTTTCTAGGAAGATCTTGACCTTAAATCAGAACCTGAGAGAGATTTAGATCTCAGAACTGGGCAGCTGAGCTTGTGGGAAAACAGAGGCTAATGTCTGCTAAGCAATTGGTTATCAGTTAGGTGTTTAACTTTTGGTAGGCACAGCATTGAGAAGAAAAGGGAGGGTCATGGAGAAATTCACTGTGTGCCCTGCAATATCTCTCAAAGATTCTTAGACTGATCACTGAAAACTGGGGAAAGAAGCAATATTTATTCTTTGTGTTTACTGTACCCTGTTAGTACACTGGTTATAAATTTCTTCGCTACTATAAAAAATGCCCATCTCTAAATGTTTTTCTAAAAAGCTGAGAAGCTTCTCAATTATTTGTTTTCACATTGTTATTGGTATTCAGGATAAACCAAGCAGGACAAAGTTTCATCTCATCCACCCATATATCATCACCAAAAATCAACTGCTTATGTAAAATGTATAATATCTAACCTAGTTGTATATTTGGTTTTCCAGGAAATGAAAAAACTAATAATAAGAGTTTGAATTATCTATGAAATCCTCCTTTCTCAGAAATAGTGGTGTATAATTTACCACAGTGTAACATTGGGCATGTTTGCACTATTTCTGATGAACTGTAAAACCACTATTTTCTATAGAATTGTTACTTAAATAAAAGTTATTTGTTTCACTTTTTTTCAGAGTTGGAGATGGATTTATTCACAAACATTTTTAAAAAACCTATCATGTTCCAGATTTTGGGTTATCATCTCCATGAAATCAGGGACTTCATTTGTTTTGCACACTATTGTATTTTTAGTAACATGACCTAGGTTTTGCCACACATAATTGCTATTGTTGAATAGGTTACTCAATAAGTATTATAAATGAAATTAAACACGTGGTCGGGTGTGGGTGAGCAAGCCAGAAAATTTACGTCCACCGAAGGGCAAAAGAATGCACCCCCAGCAAGGAAAAATGAGGGGTTTTTAATTCCAAACTGACACAATACTGCCCTTCACTCTAATTGGTAATCACAGCCCAATCGCTCAGACTGTGCACCGATTAGGTGGAGGCAGGTGCAAAGAGGAAGTAGGCAGCAACTGGAGAGAGTGGGGGGGTGGGGGTCGCCGCACCTGTGATGAGAGTTGCAGTGATTCAGCAGAGTTCACCGGAAGAGGATGGGCGGGTGCTGGAAGGAGTCCTTGGAAAGAGGTGGGCGGACCCAGGTGAGGGAGTTATTATCTTCAAGGGGGATGGAGGTAGTGCTTTATAGACCACAATCTTTTAAGTTTGACAGAAAAGACATACACCTTACATAAGTAACAACTAATCAGGGAACATAAGTAAGTATAATAACAATTAATAGAAACTAGGCAAAGGTACATTTGATGCATTGCTTCATACTAAAATCACAAATTTATTGGCTTAAAACAACACAAATCTGTTATCTTATATATCTTGGGGTTGGAAATCCTAAAAGTAAAGTGATGGCAGGGCCATGTGCCTTCTGAATGCTGTAGGAGGGACTATTCTCTGCCTTTTCCACCTGTTTCTTTGTTTGTAGGCCTTCTTCCATCTTCACAGCGTGGCACTCACTCTCTCTCACATTCTCTCTTTCTTCCCTCTCCTCAACCTCCTCTGATTCCATCTCAATCTCCTTTACTCTGATCTTCTAACTCCTCTCTCCTAAGGACCCTCTGCATTTATAAATGGATACTACAAATAATTCCAGATAATCTTCCTATTTCAGGATTTTAACCAAATTACATCTATAAAGTCCATTTCACCATGTAAAGTAACATATTCACAAAATCTAGGGATTAGAACATAGACATCTTTGGGGGGCCATCATTCTGTCCACCACACCTGGGTATAATGGCATACAGAAGAGAGGAGTTCCATTCCCATTGAGGGAGACAAGAAAAGGATTATAGAGATGGTTATTTTTGACCCAAGTCTAGAAGCAAACAGATGAGGAAGAGTTTTACAGGAACAGGAAAGGAAACAGCATGAGCACAAATAAGAAAACAGGAAACAGCAGGCCTCATCCTATGACCTCAAAAGGCTTGGCAGAATTGGAGCAGAGAACAAGACCAACACTGGAAAGAAGTCACTGAACAAGCACAAAAAGCTGAATGTGTCCGAGTGACAATTTCCTGGAGAGTCTTGTAATACTTGATGAAGAGCTTGGGCTTTATTCTATAGGCATATTGGGCCAATGAAGAATGTTAAGTAGTTGGAAATGTTTTAATGATTTCTCATTGTGCTTGGGATAAAATTTAACATCCTTAACCTGGTGGTATGTTGGTCCCCTTTGGACACTATTGTTAATGCTTTTAATTGCTTTCTCAAAATAATAGTTTTAAATATAAAAAATAAAGTACATAGGACTATGCAGGAGCCAATTTTATTGAAATATAATTTTCTATGGATCATCCCAGTGGGGGTAAGTGGACCCAGGATATAAACCACTCCCTTCTCCCATCTTGAACTCAGAAATCCAAGAACAATGATTTTTTTTCTTAGTTTCATCAAAAGGCTAAATTCCTTCTACCACAGGTCCTTGGCACATGCTACTCATTTTATTATTCCTGGATAACTCTTATTTGGTTAGAATGTCACTTTTTTGGGAAAATTCATGACCCTCAAACTGGGGCAACTCCTGTGTTAGAATACCGTCTCCTTCAGTAATCTTCTTTTATAAAGTGTACATTCATATAATTGCATATGTAATTATTTACTAATGCCTGTTTTACCAACCAAACACTAATTTCCATGACAACAGAGCCTATTATTTATTTTCACATTGCCTGATACACAATGCACTTTTTAAAATTAATTTCTGCTTTTAAAACAGCTTTAGATTTACAGAAAAATTACCAAGATAGTAAAGAGAATTACCATATGACCAACATCCAGTTTGCTCTATTATTGTTATCTTGTTTTATTAGTATAGGTCACTTTCATGATAAACAAATACGGATGCATCATTATTAATTGCAGTTTGTGTTTTAGTCATGCTTCTTTATTTTTACCTAATTTGCTTTTTCATCCAGAATGCCTCTCAGGATCTCACTTTTGTTTAGTGTTTAGTCATCATGTTTCCTAGGCTTCTCTGGGCCATAACTTTTTCTCACTTTTTCTTGTATGTGATGGCATCGATATCCTGAGGGCTCCTGGTAAAGTATTTTGCGGAACGTCCCTCAGTTGGTGTTTGTCTGGTGTTTCTCTTGTGATTGGACCGAGATTATGGGTTTGGGGGACGAAAACCACAAAAGTAATGCCATTCTCATCAGGTCACACTGAGTGCTCATGTCGATATCACCTGTCACTACTGATGCTCAGCTGGCCTTTCATGTTTTCCCACTGCAAAGGTTTCCTTTCCACCCCTCCCTTTTGCATGCTATTCTATTTTGCAAGGCAGCTTCCATGCACAGCCCACGCCTAAGGAGTAAGGGAGCTATGTTCCACCTCCTTGAAGGTGGAATACATATAACAATTACTTCAATTTTTTTCTGCAAAGGACATTTGTCTGTTCTCCAGTTTTTTGTTTATTTGATTATTTATTTACATCAGAATGAACTCATGGTTATTTATCTGTTCTTAACCCGCTTTTTAACTTTTTTATTTTTATTTTGAGGCAGTGTCTCACTAAGTTGCTAAGGGCCTCATCAAATTGTTGAGGCTGGCCTCAAACTTGTAGTTTTTCCAAACCACTGGGATTACAGTCATGACTGACCACACCCAGCTGTATTTATCTTTTGTTTTGTGTTATAATCCAATAGTATTTTATTTACCTTTTTGCTCAAGTTGTTCCAGCTTTGACCATAGAAAGCCTTTTTAATTGGTAACTATCTCCCTTTGCCATACCCCATCAGTGTGTGTGTGTGTGTGTGTGTGTGTGTGTGTGTGTATTTCCCCCTATACTTCCTTACTTCCTGGCATAGGAGTATACACTGGGCTCATCATATATATTTCCTGCTCCAATCCTAGAATTGGTCATTTTTCAAGAAGCCCTAGTTACTTTCATTAGAGAATCAGGTCAGAAACCAATATCTGGGCATTAGGAGTGCTCGTTGCTACTGAAGAGGCAGGAGTCATTGCTTCTAGGTGCTTCGTAGGTAACTTTCTGGGTGATAGAAAGTCATTGTTTCTACCACCTTTCAGTTGACAGAGCAAGAAAATAAGCTTGCATGCTGGTCCATGTATATATGCACATCCATAAATACTTCTACATGTGACCTTCTGTATATATATTAAGCTATACATTAGTTCATACTGATGTCTCCAGCTCTAATCCATTACCACAGTATCATTCTAGCCCCCATGAGAAACTTTGTTAATTAGATCACAGTGCTTCCTTTAGTCTTATAGACTTTAATTATTTCTGAAATGACTTGGGTCAGCACCTTTTTCTTTTACCCCCTTCAGTGAGGTTGCTTTGTATGTTTGTACTTTGGTTAAATTCTTTTGTCACATATTGCTTTCCACCTGGGGACCTCCCTGACCTCCTAAATGATTTTTTAAATTTGCATATATTAATATACACTCACTGTAAAGTTTTGACAAATGCATAATGTCATATGTCCACCATTCATTATCACACAGAATGGTTTCACCACTCTGTGCTTTACCCTTGTGATTTTCCCTTCTTTCCATACTTTCAACGCCTGACAAACACTATTTGTTTACCATCTGGACAGTTTTGCCTTTTCTAGGATGTCATAGTGATGAACTCATATGTTATGTAACCATTTCAGAGTGGCTTCTCTTACCTAAGAGCTTTTCAGAGGCATCTATATCTTTGCATGGTGTGATGGTGCATTCCTTTTTATTGCTCTTTATTATTTTTTATTGGTCTATTGTATGAATGTGCCACAGTTGGTCTTTCCATTCTCCTGTAAAGAGATATCTTGGTTGCCTCCAGTTTTTGGAGATTGTGAATAGAGCTGCTACAAGCATTCTTGTGCAAGTTTTTATGTCAACATAGTTTTATATTAGTTCAACATAGTCTTTCATATTGAAGGGATTCGTTGTTACACATTCATATATGCATATGTAACGACAAAATAACTTAAATCCGATCCTTGTCCAGGATCTCCTCCCCTTCGCCCACTCCTCAACATCTTGTCTACTCTGTAATTTCCCCCTAATACAGGTATAAATGACACATACATATATATTTATTTTGGAAATTTCTAGATTTAAATGTCTGCCTAGGTTGTGGGGAGAAAAGAACACTAACACACTGTTAGCGGGACTGCAAACTTGTACAGCCACTCTGGAAAGCAATGTGGAGAAAATTAGGGATGGAACCACTGCATGGCTCAACTATCCCACTCACCAGCATTTTCCCAGAAAAGCTAGAATCAGCATATTACAGAGTCACAGCTACACCAATGTTTACAGCAGCTCAATTCACAATAGCTAAATTATGGAATCAACCCAGATGCCCTTCACTGGATGAATGGATCCAAAAGTTGTTGTATGTGTGTGTGTGTGTGTGTGTGTGTGTATAACATATGTTTTCAAAGCACAATTGCTACATTATATGCTAAGACTATGTTCTGCTTTGTATAAGGAAAAAAATCCTCAAAATTGTCTTCCAAAGTAGCTGCATCAATGCATTTTTAAATGAATTATAAAAAGGTTATTCTGGTGGCAATAGCAGGCTGTTGAAGGGATTAAAAGCTGGAAGTTTCATTTAGTTAAGAGACTGCTACAGCGGTCCAGGCCAGAGAATGAATATCAGGAATAAGGAGCAGCTAGAAAGGTAGAGGGCTTCCCAGCTCTCCAGTCTTCATAGGCTGGAACAGTTAAAGGTATAGACGCCACAGGATCTGATCACCAACTTGTGAGGCTATGATGTCTAGTGGGTCCCAGGCATCTGGTTCAGGTACGTTGATAAATGGGAATAGAGAGAGGGAAACTTTGGGGTGGAGTGGGGATCTGGGGAACATTTTGATCACAGTCTGAGGCTCCTAGTCATGTTTTACCAAGTGTGTGACTCACCTAGGAAATATCACTAGGCAATTGTATGTGTGAGTCCTAAGCTCAAAAATCAAACCTGTTTAATATGTTAGAAAGGAATAACATTACTCACAGATGTGGAGGTCTATAGTAAATTTTAACTTAGTAAAGTGTCAATTTTAGTTTAAGAACCACAGTTTCCATTAGATCTAAATCCTGGCCATGTGATGCATCTGTCTGTTAAGTGACAGTGGCTTCACAATGAAGATAGATATCTGCATCTCCATTCTTGTATGCCTGATTGCTGAATTATTCTACCTGTCAGCCTGCATAATTCAACTCCCATTCACCAACTCTATACTGAATATTCCCTTGGATTACCAATATCACTGTGTTTCAGAACCAAAAGAAGCTTAGAGCCGTCTGTTTCAGTTTCTTATTCTAATGGATGAACTTAATTGTGTGTGCAGTTGACCCTAATCAATTTGATTACTATCATCTTACTATACTTCCATGCCTCTTATTAAATCAAGTAATTAGTTTCTCTTAAAGAAAAAGCAGCATGTATATTGTAATCTATAGGTATTAATTAGTTCTAAACCCTGGGGTGAATTAATGTTGAATGTCTTTATATTTCTAAATCTAATCAAGTCTCACTTTCATTCTCAGACCACCAAAATGACAAAAAGTCCAGTTCAAACATCAATAATTTGGGGGGACACCCTTTTATGTTTTGAGTATATGAGGTCCTAGAAAATGGGACAGTCCCTGGGTCTCAGGGTTTAGAGGTTACTGCTGCCATTGTTCTTTGCAGAAGCCACTGAGGGCTAGAGAAAGATGATGGCTCTGTAGTGGTTCCAGTCCTCATGACCAGCTCTGTCGCTAGACTCTCACCAAAGCAATGCAGTTAGTTCTCAGGGCTTACAGGCATCTACCTCTTTCCAGTCTTGTCTCCTTAGATAACTGCCTTCCCCAAGCTCTTTACCACCTTCCTCTTATTCCCTTCCCATTCCTGGAACATATAGTTCCACTGAAATAAAATCACTTCTTTAACTTCAAAGCACAAAACCCCCATTCCATTTGCCCTTCTAGACCATCCACTTTAAATAAGTATAGACCAGGAGTTGTGTTTTTTGTTGACCAAACAGGAAAAATAAATGAAAATTAAGGACTGTGTATCTTGCTTATATGGAGCAGCACTACCCCACAATACAAAGTCCTCTGAGTCAGTGAGAAGCCAAGAGTATATTCTTTTTAGGAGCATTCTCTCAAATTTCAAAAGTTGATAGCTAGTGTTTTAAATTTTGTTTAGAGCAAACCTAAAATGCCCGTAATTAATGGGGTACCATTTTGAAATCTTTTACCTAGATCTTTGAAATGACCATCGGTTAAAGAAAGATGAATTATTTGTGGAAAATTTTAATTTCCAATCCTAGAATTTTTTTTAAGTAATAACTCCCAACTGCAGGCAAACAAAATTCACCACACTTTAGGAACAAATGTTGAGTATAGGGTGATAGAATAAATTTTCTTTTTCTAATGAATCTATAAGAGAATTCATTTGAAAGCTAAATTTTCAACCTTATTACATAATACTTACAGTATGATGGTATTAGAGTATTATATAATACTTCACATATATGACCTAATTTAGACATGTGAATGATAAATGTCCAAGTGAGACCATGGTCCTTTAGATAAGGGCTGCATAATTTAGTTTCTCTTCTATTGACTTTTCCCAATGCTCTGTCCAGTGACTATTTAATACGTATCACAATTATTGATGGATTAGTAGAGAGAAGCAAGTGGATGACCTAGTTATTCTCTCCTGGTAGTATGCTAAAACAATTTAATAATACATTTCTATTTCAAACTGTATAATCCTTTGATAATAGTGTGTGTGTGTGTGTGTGTGTGTGTGTGTGTGTGAAAGAGAAAGGGGGGGAGAGAAAGAGAGAGACAGGGAGAGAGAGAGAGAGAGATGGAGGGGGTTGGAGAATCTGATCTTAATTACTGAAGCATTTTATGAAAATCATTTGTAAACCTGGGCATAAATCCAGTCATAAGATTCATAGCAGAGTAGGTCCTGCAAAATACATGTGCACTCTTGCCTAAGAAGAAGAAATAATGGGGCCTTTCTTTCCCATCTTGCTTTGGAAAGGACTGACTTATAACTTACTGAAATGAATCAGTATCTGTGTCATTTAACTTTTCAGAAAGTAAAAATTCATTTAAATTTACCACTATCATAATGAGACTCAGAGCAAATCACTATGCACCCTTGTCTCCTTGAAATACAAAGAGCTCCTTGCTTGGTATTAAATGCACTGATTTAGAGCAATGCTGAACACTAGGAGAACTCCCATGTACCACACCCCTTAACTCAACACCTAGTGCATTTACTTCCTCATCACCTACTCAGCTCTGTCAAGATATTGCCCTGCTTCACCTCTGTGATATTCTTCTCCAAAACCCATCCCATTCTAATCATGCCAAATTAAATGACTTCCTAAAAATACACAACCAGTGCTTTTCAACACTGCCAAGGTCATGCAAAACAAGGCAAAATGGAGAAACTGGCACCAACCAGAGGAGATTAAGAAGATATGACAATTAAATGTAATGTGGCATCCTAGGTGGGGTCCTGGAACAGAGAAAGTTCCTTGGTGGGAAAACTGGTGAAATCCAAACAGTGCACTATTGTTCTGACAAATGAGCCAGGTCACGTGACTTATTAACTGTAGCGCTAACTAGTAGCAGGTATATGGGAACTCTCTGTAGTATCTTTGCAACTTTTTGTGAATATATAATTATTCCAAAATAAAAAGGTTATGTAAAGTAGAAAAGAGTATTTTAATTGTCTTCAAGTGAGCTTCCAGGTGACCCTGTCTAACTTGGTTTCTTCAATGAATCAATTTGGTAACAGGCTTTGGGCGTCAACACAAAGTACCAGGGGAACACACTTTGGTTTTCCATTCCTTCGTTCCTCTACAAGGCCTGCCCTGTCAATACACCAGTTCAGAAGGAATCTCTAGATTGCAAGTGAAAGAAATTTCAATGAAAAATGACAAAGAAAAATGAGAATTTCTTGATTCACATAACTGAAAATTCAGTATATCCCTGGGCCTAGGGAAAAGGAACTGGTGTCATCAGTTCTTCCTCATCCATGGGCCTCATTTTCTGTTCTTTTTGCTTCATTCTTAAGCCTTGACCATGACCCTCTGCAGTTATAGGCTCGTATCCTCATATCAAGTTCATCAGAAAATAAACTATCTTTCTCTGTCCGATAGTTGCAACAAAATTGAATTGCTTCTCATCAGTTCTGACTGAATAATTTGTTTAAACACAAACAAACCACTCTGACTAAGCAATGTGATGCCTTGATTGTCTGGTATGAGCTACTTGTCCGCCCCTTGGTGGAGGGCAGAGAAAAGTCTACTGGAAGCTCATTGACTAACAACTGTTCCTTAAAGGAAAGTCCACCGTTTTGATAAGGAGCTGAACGGATATATTATAACCAAGAGAACGTATCTACTCTCCCTCCAACCCACAGTACAATGCTCTCAACCCAGTTAGGATGTATCAATTGGTTTACCTGTCCTAGGAGTGTCAATACTGTTGTAGCTAAATCTCAAGCTAAACATTCCTTGACTCCAGGCACCTTTTGTCCCGTCCTCTGGTTGGTCATAAATTCATTTGCAGGATTTGAAGCTGGTGATATAGCCATTTCCTAAAAAGGTAAGTTCTCATAGCCCTACTATCAACCAACTATGCGTCCCCTACTATAGGCTATTTTTCCATTAGTGGCTCTAGACCATTTCTAGAAAAACTTGAACTATTCTTAATCTCATTTCCTCTCTCCACATCAGATTAGAAAAGAAAAAGTCACAGTTTCCCATCACTCTGTCAGAAGTCATTGCTGTTTGATGTTTCAGCTTTTGATGTGTGATATTTCACCCTGAAGTATTTCTGTTTCCCAGAATTTTTTTTATTTTGGGTCACTTCAGCCTATGGGGGCCACTTGAGCGAAGTGTGATCCAACCAAGAGTGAGGGTTTGGAAGAAACAAGCAGAATGGCATTTCTGTCACCTGGAAGGCCAGGCACAGTAGTGAATGTCTGCTTCCCAGTCACACCATCTGATCGCTCACTGTTTCTGTCCACTCCTAGGGCTCCTCCCAAACGAACATGAAAGCGCCTTCCAGAAGGCTTTCCTAAAACACGGGAAGACACTTGACCAACTTTTGGGGTAAGCCAGAAATACCAGGGAATGAGCACTCTCAGGAATAGGCCTGAACTAATCACAGGGGTTGCTAAAGAAATACCCCTGCTTCTTTGCCTCTCAGTATCCTTCCTTCGTAGGAAGAAAATATCTTAAGCCTCTTGTGGATAACAGCGAGTCTTCTTGTTCCTAGGATTCAGGCAAAATGTCATCACTTCTGAAAGGGGGAAAAGAAGAAACAAAACCTGTCCCTCCCTCGGAGAGGTGCAGAACTCAAGCTCAGATGTGCTGCTTCTAACACAATGTGGAAATAAAACCCTTCTGCTCCCAAGGGAGGGACAGAAACTGCGCTGGGAGCAGCAGCCAGTGCTGACAACAGAGGCTGGGCAGAAAACTCCACCCCACCCCAGACCAAGCACAGATACAAGGCAGAGTTTAGTGGTGAGCAGGAAGTGGGGCGGGAGTGCTGGAAAGGCACCTCCACAGACAAGGGAGAAGAGGTCAGTGCAAGCCTCAGGTCAGGGAAGTCCTCTCTCTACACTGTGATACTAGCAGTGAGCAAGGAACAATAGCAAGAAGCATATGCAGGGGGCAGGAGAGCGGAGAGGGGCTCCACGCTGACTCAGGCAGGAGGGACTGCTGAAAGTCAAGGTGGGCAGGAACATCGAGGGCAAGCCTTCAGACAGGCTAGGCTCACTCAGCAAGGCAAGGGGCAAAAGCAGCCGGACTCTGGAGAAACTTGAAGCTTATGGCGAATCAAAGGTAAAAACAGCAGCAGCAGCGACAACAAAATCCAAACTCAGCTCAACACCCAATGCGTTAGACTCTATGTCCCATGCTAAGGGCCTGAGGAGGCAGGCAAATCTATGGGGTGCAGACAGAATTTAATTCACTCTCTTATAAACGTGATGCCCAGTATTTACTTTTTTTAAAAAACAACTTACATATAAACAAGTAAAAAGAATTAAGAGAGGGGCTGGAGCGGTGCTCAGCAGTTACAGTGCTTGCCTGGCATGTGCAAGTACGTGAGTTCAAAGCCCAGCACCATGTACACAATGAAGTCTTGGAGCAACGAAAATCATGTGAAAAACTAAATAAAAGTGATTCTGTTTCTCACTCTCTCTCTCTGTCTCTCACTGTCCCTCGCTCTTAAAAAAAAAAAAAAGAATCACAAGAAAAAGCAGTCAATAGAATCAGATTGATAGATGACTCAGATGTTGAAACCATCAGCCAGGGACTTTGAAACAATTACAATTATTATGTTGAAAGACCTGGTAGAAATGTGGACAACTCATGAACATATGAGAAATACCATTAAGAATATAAGAAATGATTTAAAAATACGTACAAATTGATATGCTACAAATGAAAAAAAAAATCTATAGTATCAAAGGGAAAATCTTTGACTCATCAGACTAGAAAGAATAAAGAAGACACGTTAATAGAAATTATTCAAAAGGAAGCATGGGAAAAAATTTAAAGAAGAAAATTGCATCCAAAAGTTGTGACATAATATTAAAGTTCTAACATCTAAAAACAGAATCTCAAAAAAAGAGGGAAAATGGAGAAGAAATAGTGTCTGTCAAATTCCAAAATCAGTAAAAAAGGATTGCAAGTCACAGATCCAAGAGGCTCAGGGAACCTCGAGCAGGACAAGCACAGCAATATAAATATCTATACACCACTAATCAAATTGCTGTGAATTGAAGATAGAAAAGCTTGCAGGTAACAAAGTCAAAACAAAACATTACATCCAAAGGAACAAAGAATTACAGCAGATGATTCCGCAGAAACCTTGCAAGTTAGAGGACAATGAACCAATGTCTTCAAGTGCTGAAAAAGAAAACATTGCTAACTGAGTACCTTACACTCACTGAATATTCCCAACTGCAAAAGTAAGCTACGTGCATCTTTTCAGATAAAAAGGTTGCTATCATATCTATATTATATGAAATGCTATAGGAATTTCAGAAGAAAAATGATCTGGGGCTGGAGCAGTGGCTCAGTGGTTAGGGCACTTGCCTGGCACTCATGAGGACCCTGGTTCAAATACCAGCACCACACACACAACTAAGTATTGGAGCAATAAAAACCAGATGAAAAGCTAAATTATACTGATTCTCTCTTTCTCTCTCTCTCCCTTTCACTCTCTCTCTCTCTCTTTATCTCTCACTGTCCCTCTCTCTTAAAAAAAAAATGAAGAAAAATGATCTACAATTAAAAATGAAGAGCATCATAAGGAGGGAAAAAAAGGATGGTATACATAAAAGATATTTTAGTTTTAAAATCTTAAAGATAATTAACACATAAAGGGAAAGGGAAGGGAGGGATAAGGGAGGGTAATTGGGGGGGCACTCCTGGAGATAATTGCAATATCCAGAATATTTACACATTTTATACACATTTTATATTATTTTGTTAAAATCGTGTAAGGTTGTTCAAAAAATAAAAAATAAAAAATAAAAGATAATTAACACAGGAGTTAGAGAACTTTTTCTGTAAATGACCCAGTAATATTTCAGGCTTTGTGAGCCTTGTGAGATTTCTCTTGTACATTGCTCCTTCCTCTTGTTGCTGTTGCTGTTCACACAGCCCTTCACAAACATAAAAACATAACATAAATACAGACCACAGATAGAATTTGGTCTACAGGTTGTACTTTTCTGACCCTTGATATAAGTCAAAATTGTAACCATGTACAGAGGTGATACATCTGGAAGTAAAACATGGCAACTGTAACTGGGAAGGAGAAAACTTGGGTGCAGGCAGATGCACAACGTGTCAAGGTTGTTGTATCACAGAAGTGTGTAATAATGTCCTGGGCAGACCACGCTAATTTGAAGATGTGTATGGTAAACCTTACAGCAAGTGCTAGAAAAAGAAATAATGGAAACAAATTAAAGTTGTGAAAATATTTTTTAAAAAAGAGGGAAAATGAAATAATCACCAAAGAAAGAAAGAAAGAAAACAGAAAATAAAACATCTCTTTTTAACTGGAGAGATAGTAGACTTACATCCAACCATATCAATAACTCTACAAAATATAAGTAGTGTAAGTACCCTATTAAAAGGTATTAAAAGGCAGCAATGATCAGATTGAATTAGGAAGCAATATTCACCATATGTTATCTACAAGAAATGCACTTTAAATACAAAAACCTAGGTAAATTGAAAGAATAAGGATAAAAAGGTTATACCATGAAAACCTAATTTTTTTTTTAAAAAGAGAGGGACAGTGAGAGAGACAGAGAAAGAGAGAAACAACTTTATTTAGTTTTTCACATGGCCTTCGTTGCTCCAACACTTAGTTGTGCACGTGGTGCTGGGGTTTGAACCCGGGTCCTCGTGCTTGCCAGGCAAGCACTGAAACCACTGAACCACCGCTCCAGCCCCGAAAACCTAATTTTTAAAAACTGAAGTGACTATATTAATAATGACATACAAATTAGAGTGTAGAACAAGTATTAGCCCTGAGAGTAAAGAGGGACATTACATTATGATAAACGGGCCAATTATCAAGAAGCTGTAAAAATGGTAAACATTTATGTATTTATCAGAGAGTAAAAATACATGAAGCAAGAATTGATACAATTAAAAATTGAAATAAATAAATCCATAACAGTAGTTGGAGAATTTAATTCTCAGCAATTAATAGATTAAAGACATTGAAGGATATAAAAGTACCAAAGTATCAATCAGATTGATGAAATTGATTTTTTTGAAAGAGAGTATGTGAAAGAAAGAAAGAGAATTAATTTTATTTACTTATTCATCTGCTTTTGTTTTTCCAACACTTAGCTGTGAACATGGTGCTAGGGTTCAAACCCAGATCCTCATGTGTGCCAGGCAAGCGCTCCACTGCTGAGCCACTGCTTCAGCCCTGAAATTGATATTTATAAGATTTTCTATCTAATAACAGCAGAATATACATCCATTTCAAGTTCATGTGGAACATTTACCAAGACAAGCCATGGACTATACTATAAAACAAGACTCAAAAAACTACAAGAATGAAACATTATGCAAAGTATGTTTCCTGACCACAAGAGAGTTTCACTAGAAATCAATAACAGAAAGTTCTCTGGAAAACTCTCAATATTTGGAAATGAAGTAGCATACTTCTATGTAGCTCATAGGCCAAGGAAGAACACACAAAACAAATAAAAAACATTTCAGTTTAATGAGAATGAAAGAAAAAGTTGTGAGAGGCTGATAATAACCAAATTTATGAATTGCAACTATAAACCAAGCACTGTTTTAAATATTGGCAATCTATTAGTGAAAAAGCAAAAGATCTTTGTCCTACTGGAGTTTATATTCTAGTGGGGGTCATAAACAGTGAACACGTTAACTAGTCTAGAATATCGGTACATGATGCACGCTTTGAACAGAACAAAGTGGGACAGAGAAGGAAACGGAGGGAGGCAGCAGGAACAGAGCTTGCAGTTTGAGCTGAATGATTAGAGTACATGTTTCTTTGAAGGGAACTTCAAGAACAGACTTGAAAGAATTAACGAAGTTAGACAAATAATTTTTAAAAAGGAAGAGCATTCCAAGACTTAGAAACGCTATCTCCAAATCCCTAAGTGACAGAACGCCTGGCATGTTGTAGGAATAGCAAACAAGTCATGGTTGCTGGGAGGGAGACAGGGGAGGAGGGGGACACATGGTGAGAGGGGTACCAAGTAGCAACTTCAGGAATGGTCTTGCAGACATTTGGAAGAACTTTGGCTTTTAATTTGAGTGATATAAGATCCACCAAAGGGCTTCATGCAAAGAAGTGACATGCTCTGTTCTGGAAAAAACTGTAGGTGGTAAGTTAAGGAAAGGAGGCCAATATGAGTGCTCCAGCCACAATGCAAGTGGTTATTGTGATAAATGAGAAAAAATGTTAGAGGGCAGTAGGAGAAGAGGTGCTAAGAATTGGTTGGATTCTAGATATATTTAGAAGAATATATAAAATTTCCTGATATATTCGAATAGACACGGAAGGAAAATAAAGGAGTCAAGGATGATTCAAAATGTTTAGTCTGACAATTGGAAGGCTGGAGCTGCCATCAATTAAATAGGAAAGGCTGCAGACAGAATAGGTTTAGAAGTAAAATACCAGAGTTTAGTTTTGGACATAATAAAGATGTGTGGGAGGCGTTTGAATATAGGAGAATATGTTCAGAGAAGTGAGATCCAGATTGGAGATGTTAATTTGGGTGTGTCAGCATGTAGACTAAATATCAATCAAGGACTTGACCAGAAACATAGAGTATAAGCAAAGTGAGTAATTGAGAAGAGAAATATCTACAAAGGTCATATTAATACTGAGGGAAATTGGGGCTGGAGCAGTGGCTCAGAGGTTACATGCTTGCTTGGTATGCACGAGGACATGGGTTCAAAGTCCAGCACCATGTACACAATGAAGTGTTGGAGCAACAAAAGCCACATGAAAAACTACATAACACTGATTCTTTCTTTCTCTCTTTCTCATTGTCCCCATCTCTCTTAAAAAAAAAAAAAAAGACTTAGGGAAATCAAGAAGTAATGGTAGTGTACTTCAGAAATGTCACCATCTTTAGTGTGAAGAGGCAAGGCAGGGTGCACTTATCAGACCTAAAGAGTGTGGCCAATGTGGAGGGGGTGGCCTGCACAGATATGACCTTCAATGAAAAAGTGTAATACAATGAGGAATATATACTCCAACCTGCCTTTCCTATGTCCTGCCAGTGCCTCTGAGGGGCCAAACCCCAGTAAAGATTAGTCAGGGGAGCATGGAGCTGGGCCTTCTATGACAACAGAGTGGAAAAGGGTGGAGAGTGAATTAGAGAGGCCAGCATAAACTAAGAAGCAGAAGTATTACTTAACACCATGAGTCTGAATGAGATCATCAAGGAGTGTATGTGGACAGGAAAACTCAAGACTGAGCTCTGGGGCTCACTGTGGAGTTTGGCATAAGAGGTGGCCAGGAAAACAGGGGATCCAAACATGGGATTCTGGGAAAACAGTGGTTCAGGAGGAGGATTCATTTTGTCAAAAGCTGCTGGTAGACGAGGTAAGAACACAACTGAAAAGTGGCCAGTGAATTTAGTAGCATGGATATTACTGGAGATCTGGATTCCTATTGCAGTTTGGGCAGAGTGGTGGGGACACCCACCTGGATGGAGTCAAGAAAAACAGATGAGAGGAAGTGAGAGACAGTAGCCTGTTTGGGAAGTAAAGTCAGGAGAAGACTTTGTTGTTCTTATTTTTGTCTTTTACAAGGAAAGGATTGCTAGGGATGTAGCTCCGTAATAGTAGAGTACATAACATGCTCAAGGCCCTGGGTTCAATCCCCAGGACTGCAAATAAATGAATAAGTAGTATAAAAGGGAAGAATCAACTCCATGCTTGCCTTGTGACAAGCATGAGCTAACAGACAGCTAAATGCTGTGGACGTGGGAGAGAGGGAAGAAATGCTAGACCAATGACCTCCCGTAGGAAAGGTACAAAAGAAAATATTAGGGGTTTGGGTGGATGCTCAGTGGTTGAAGCACTTGCCTGGCATGTGCAAGGACCCAGGTTCAAATCCCAGCACCACGCACACAACTAAATGTCAGAGAAACAAAGGCCGAATGAAAAACTAAGTAAAGTTGATTCTTTCTCTCTCTCTCACTTTCTTCCTCTCTCTCTCTCTCTCTCTTAAAAAAAAGAAGAAAGAAAGAAAGAAACTATTAGTACAGAGCTCACAGTCCTGCTGTAAGGGGTGAAAGAAGCAGTGAATGCAAACCAAGTGCTTCCAACATGTAGAAAGTCCTCAGCCAGCGCAAGCTGTGACTTCTTAACATGATGACTTTTCCGGGCCCCATTTTTCTTGGCTATAAAATGAAGCTGGCATACATGTCTAAATGCTTTACAGTTCTAACAAGATGTGAGATCAGAGTACTCAAGAAACCAAACCTGATGTCTAAAGGACCTAATCTGCAAGTCCAATCGCATGGAGTCACCTTGCATTATTTACCAACCGACACATGCGCAATCGTTCAGTGAAAACTGCACCGTGTGCACCGAGAGGAGCTGGAATGCCGCTGACTACTGCTGCGCCCCAGCAGCAGAACAGTTAATAAGCAGAATTCTCACAACACCTAAGTCTCTAAGACTCTCTAAAAGCAATTGAGTCTGCACACTCCAATTGTAGACTCAGTTGCTATGTAAACTGTGCTTCATAGGCATTTAAAGACTTAGCGCGAGTGGCTTGAGGTTTAATCTTTTAATTCCATTGCTCCATAAGTTCCTTGTAGGTTCAGTGAACAAGGAATTCAGACATAATATTAGAAACCCATTTTCAGGAAAGGGCTTAGGCATGGAAAAAAAAATGTGCTGCATTTTAGGGCACAAAAGAGACTCCAGACTAATCTCTAGATTTACTCAGTCTAAGGGTAATTCTCGTGCAGAGATCCTCCTGAAAAGACACTTGCTTACACTGTGAATTGTCTGAGGGGTTCTCCCCATCAGCAAGCCCTCCCTGCACCAAGACCAAAGTCCTTCTTTGTTAAAGGGCCCGTGTAGATGGGGCATGTTCACAAACATCCCAATTTGAGTCATGTCCTCCCTGATAAAAGGCTCAATTCATGGTGAAACACTGTGTGCCACTTACGTACTTGGGGACATTTGCACTTTTGAGAAGCAGAAATAGTCAGATGACCATATAAACAGAGTATGCGCATTGGAAGACTTGTCACCTAGCCAAGCAGAATGAAGGCCACTAGCTCTCCTAACATGCCCCCAACACACACGCACGCACACACACGCACACACACACACACGTAATACTGCTTCATGTCTGCACAAAGCCACACACACAGAGGTTAAGCAATTCTTCAATGACCTCAGAGATGGATGGTGTGAAGACTAATTAAAGTCATATAACCTGTGAAGGCAAATAGATGTGTTGGGATGACATTTAGGAGCAATCGCACATATTGAATATGTGTACATTAGCAGCACAGGAGAAATACAGTGTCAGAAAAGCAAATCACACTTCGTCCAGCCTGAATAAGGAGAGCTCGTCTACATATATCAGATTTAATTTTGTTTTTCATGAGTCACCTGAGGGCAAGGCGCATTTGCTCCTGGAGGTCTGAGGAACTGCTGAGCATGCTCATCTCTCTTCCCCTCACTGGGGAACAGGGTGAGTGGCTAAACAGTGATGATACTCCTTGACACTTTTCTAAAATAATGTACCAGAATTTTCTTCAGTTTCTAATTTTCAGTATCTTTATCTGTTTAGTAACTTTCAGGCCAGACTTTCAGAAACAGGCACCATGAAAAATGTCTCTGGGATAGGGAGGTTTTGGTGAGCTTGTGGCTAACACTTGCTGTCCCAAATTTTTCCTTTTGACAAAGATGGTAAATATTTGTACCTATATATTTCTACCTATAAAATCCAGACAGTGGTAATCCCTTCAAAAGAGTGCAAAAACTAGTACAACGTTCAAAAATGTCTTGGCCTTTCTGTACAACAAATTCTACTCCATTACCTCACATTATCATGTGTTGTTTTATTTTGATAATGGTTATTTTCAAGGACTTTACTTTTTTACCCTGTACTTCTAAGAGTAACAGCATCCTTTTAAAAAGAAACTAAAATTTCCTCTGAAGTTGCATTCAGAGAAATAAGTACTGGAAGATCATTTCTTGTATGGTAAAGAAATTTTACTTATGAGTGTCATCAGGGTCTAAAGGAGAGACAAAATTTGGCCTGTTTTATCAAGTCAAGATAAGCCCATTTTCACTGATACTTATAAAAGTTTGGCACGGAAACAATAAAACTTTTAAAGGGAAATAATAAATAATTTTGTTATCAAAATTAGGATAAGTATGTATTGAAACTACTATAGTGTAAGTACGTCCCATCCCATATTTTGGGATATACTGACACTAAAAAAAATTGTTCTTGTATATGTGAAATTCAGGTTTATTTTGGCATCTTGTATTTTTTACCTGCCAATCCTAAGAATGCTAAGATTTCTTATAGATCCATAGGAGAGACAGAGTAACCAGGTTTGTCAAAGTTAAAAGCAATCAAGCCCCCTGAGAAGCACAAATCTCAATACTTAGGGGTTGCAGTCACCTGCATTCAGATCTGATTTGATATCAATATATAGGGTATCAGAGTTGGTGGCGAAAGGGCTGTAGTGTCAGGAAGAAGAGGGATGCAGGCACTTCTGCCTTGTCTTGGCTCACTCTCAGTAAGTGACCTCACACAGCACTCCAGAGACCTGTCTGCACTTGATGCCGGGGGTTGAAGGAGCAGGAGCCCAGGAGCTCACCTGGAGATTATGACCTTGCTCAGCCTTACCTGCCAAGCTGATTCTCAAAGAGGTGGCATGAACTGTTCTCACAGCCAGATGGAACCAGGGAAGGCCATGTGGGACAGTGTTCAAATGTTCTCACATTTTAACCTTTGGTGAAGGATTATAGTTATTCTCATATGATGTTTAATATCTCAGCAGTATAAAATCAAAATTAAGAGCACTGGCTTTCAAGTTATCCTGCTCTGGGTTTGAACACCCCTTCTCTTCACTAGCTATGAGACGGATGAACCCTCTGAAACCAAGTTCCTCATCTGTAAATAAGGATAATAATGTTACTTCATAGGAATGCTGGGAGGATTAAAATAAAGTACTTTCCAAATTCTCAGTGCAGCATCTGCTGGAGTAAAGTCTCAATAAATAGTACCTAATGCTATTCTAAGCTTTTATAGGGGTCAGATTCTTAATCTGTACTGAATATTCCACAAGAAGCCCTGTTCTAGTTTGGACTTAATGGTATTCATTGACAACCTTTGATGAAAAATCCATAGCAAGTGTTAGATTGGCCCTTAATCATTATCATCCTGTTAGAGTAAGGAAGCCATTAGAGTCCAATGATTAAACTCTCTGTTATGCAAGCTGTAACCCCACAGTATTGACAAGAAGAAAGCTTCTCTGATTAACTGAATGCATGAGCTCCAAATGAAGAAAACTCTCCAACTCAAAATAGGTATTTGTATTGACCAAAATGAGCTCTTTCATTGATTCTTCAATAATATATTTTCAGATAAGAATAGCATCATTTGGAGGGCTTTAAAAAATTTTTACCAAGAAAGGGTTCCACACAACACCAACTACAATAGAATCTTGAGGTAAGACATGAACTTCAGTGTGCTTTAAAAACTTTCTAACTGATTGTAATGGGAAGCCACTTTAAAGAGTGGACAGAGGGAAGAAGGTGGGTCCTTGAATCATACCAAATTGGGTTCAAACCCTGGCATATGTATACACCCACCGTTACCTTGTATGATTTACTCATTTCTCATAGCATCACCTTCATGTATTAGAGAAATGGAAATATTTTGTCCTAAGAACCCATGGAGATATTACGTAAATGGAAGTTAATGTTGTAGGGTTTGCATTAAGAAAAAGAAAGAAAAGAAAAGATGGTCTCACTAAGACATTTTCATCCATTTCTCTTTTTTTCATACAAAAAGATACCAAATCCCAACATTAGAGTCTTTAAAGTGATTTCAGTGTTTGTCTTTGTTGACTGTTCATTTTTTGATTGCATACTTGAAGTTTTGTTCTTACTTTAAAAATTTTCTATTGCTGTTTTATTACCTTGACACTTTGCAGAGCTGAACAGCTGAAGATTTAGATTACAAAATGCTATCAAAGAAATTTATATTGGTTTTACCATAGCATTGTTTGCTATGCTTCTTGCCTTTAACTATATAGCAGAAGACTTTCTTGCTGAAAAACTTCCATTTTTTCCTCCATATCCTGAATTTCCAAAATTTGAAAGTTAATGCCCATAGCCACTATTTTATTTCATAGTAATTAACTTTGCTAAAATTGCTAATATGGGTTTATTTTTTAAATTGTTACTCGCTTTTTTTATCAGAATATTTGTGCAATTCTCAACACCATTTTAGGGCTAGAAGTCCTCTGATTTCCAACCATGTTGGAGAAAATTAGATGTAGTGGTTATAAACAGGGTTGATATTCAAAATACTAAGAAATCAATACTATAATACAAATTATTATATAAATAGTTCAATTAAAGTATCATCCCTTTTTTCCCAATTGCAACCATATTTATAGTAAAACTATTCATCAAGTAACATGAGATGTAAAACTAGTTATTCACCAAATCATTTGATAATTACTAAATCATTTATCAAAAATATTGGACAGAGGATAATTAATGTTATCTTTTTTTCCTCTTGTTCATTTTTAATGATTTTTTTACATGACTGTCACCAGCTAAATAACAGCCTTGTGTGAGCTATGATTTGAATAAGGAACTTCGTTAAGTAGGTTACCATTTTGTCTCAAAATAGATTTTTTTTCTTCACATTAAAGATATTGTTCGTGGAGATGCTTTAATAACCAGTCTGACAATCTCTGTTTTTAATTGTCTGTTTAAACCATTTTTAGTTAATAATATTAGTGATATGGTTGAATTTAAATTTACAAACTAGTCAGTTTTCTGTACCATCTGCTTTGTATTCTTTCTACTTAAAAAAAAATGATGCTTTTATGATTCTAAAATTTATTTATATTATTGGTATATAAGCTATATCTATTTTTAGAAACTTTTGGTGGTTCTGAGATTTACAAGGCATATCTTTAACTCATCGTAGATTACCTTCAAATAATATTATATTATTTCCGAGATAGATGTAAGAATCTTAGAAGAGCTACATCCTTTTGAATATTTTTATCATGTTATTTTGTTTCTACATTGTAACCACATAATATATTGTTACAGTTTTTGCCTTAGACCAGACATTAGTGAACTGCAGCCTACCAGCCAGTAAACTGTTTGTAAATGAATTTTTATTGGATTACATATTCTCTGTGTCTGCTTTTCTGCTATGACAGCAGTTAAGAGACCATGTGGCACTCAAGCCTAAAATATTTACTATCTGGCCTTTAAGAAAAACTTTGTCAATTCCTTCCTTAGGCAATCCTCTTTTAATTTGAGTAAAATTAAGATGCAGTATCTTTAAAAAGAGAGAGAGAGAGGGAGAGAGAAATTTTTTCTTTAGTTTTTCATGTGGCTTTTGTCCTGGGGTTTAAACTCGCATAGTTGCGCTTGCCAGGCAAGCACTGTAACAGCCTAGCCACCACTCCAGCCCCAAGATGTGGTATCTTTATTATTTACTATTATTTATCTTGCTTCAAAAATCCTATATATCTCTATGAAAATCCAAAAATTTCTTTATGTTGATTCAACTTTCTGTCTGATTATATTTTTTATTTTACCTGACAAACTACCTGTAATACTTCTTGCAGGACTTCTGGCAGTGACTTTTCAGTTTTTATTTATCTGGAAAAAAAAAAGATCCTCATCTCACCATCACTTCTGAAAGCTGTTTTTGCTGACTATAGAATTTTGGGTCTGTAGAGGATTTGTTTTGTTTTGTTGTAGCACTTTAAAGATGTTCCTCCATAGTTTCTGACTTGCAAAGTTTCTGACCATAAGTCTGATATAAGTCTTTGTCCCTCTGTATGCAGTTTCTCTTATGTCTGGTTGATTGAAAGATTGTTTTCTTTATCTTTGGTTTTCAATAGTTTGACTATGATATCTCTAGAGGTGTGCATGTGTGTGTGAGTGTGTGATTTAGCCTGCTTTGGGTTCCTGGATCTGTGACTTGTTGATTTTTATTAATTTGGAAAATTCTTGATTATTATTATTACTATAACTATTATCATGAATCTAACCAGGGACACTTAATCACTGAGCCCAGTCCTTTTTATATTTTAATTTTTAAACAGGGTCTCACTAAATTCCTGAGACAGGCTTTGAACTTCTGATCCTCCTGCCTCAGCCTCTCAAGTCTCTGGATCACTAGTTTTTAAATGCAACTTTTAGCCACTTCTCTCTTTCTTGTTCTAGAATTCACGTTACGTGTATATTAGACTACTTGATGTTTTTCTTGTTCTCTATTTTTTTCTCACTCTTTTATCTCTTTGTGTTTCATTTTGGATAATTTCTATTGACCTAGCTTCATACTTGACAAAGTTGTATCCAATCTGCTTTTAAACCCATTAAAGGAATAAAGGAATTCTTCATCTCTGATACATTTTTATTTTTATCATTTCCACTTATCATAGTTAATCTCTGCTGGAATATATATATTCACACATACAGTCCACTTTTTCCTCTAAATCTTTTTTTTTTCTTTTCTTTTTTGGGGCATTAAAGTTATACATACAGATGGGATTTGTTATCTATTCATACATGCTCACAATATAACAATATAATTTGGCGAATATTCCCCAGCCCCAGCATTCCTCCCTCTCTTCTCCCATCCCCCTGTCTCTTGCTACTGCTGATCAACCTGTGATGTTGATTGTGTGGGAGTTATTTAGTTTCCTGGGGGTGCAAAATATATTTTTTCCTTCCTCATTTTTTCAGTACCATCCTTCTTCCCCTCCCTCTTCTATTTCTCTGCTAGACTCCTTAATTCTTCTATTAATGTGTATTTGAATGGTTCTTTAGCAAATCCTATCCCTCCCTCCCCCTTTCTTTTATTCTACCCTAGCTTTCACAATTGAGAGAAAACATATGACTTTTGAGTTTCCGAGGCTGGCTAAAATGTTCTCCATTTCCATTCACTAGTCAACAAATGCCATAATTTCTACTAGCTGAGTAGAACTCCATTGTATGTAGATGCCACAATTTCTTAATCTACTCATCTAGTGATGGACATCTGGGCTGATCCCATAATTTAGCTATTGTGAATCTTTAAGTTCTTGTCAAATAAATAGTTCCAACATCTGGACTATCTCCACTATTCTATTGATTTCTTTATCTTTGAAAATTGTTCTTTTTATTTTTCAATCACTTTTTTATGCATCTTGTAATTATTGATTGAATATTGGACACTGTTTCCTAAAGGACAATACAGACTGTGTTAAATAGTGTTTATAACTTCTAAAACTGCCCACTGGTCATCATGTCAGGTTTTCATCTGAGAAGTATGTCAATCAAGTGAATAGTTGAGCCCACTGAGGTTTTTTTTGTGACCCAGTGCTCTTGTTCACCAGTTTCAAATACCTCCTGCAATGACTCCTGCTATCTGTGCTTGGTGTGAGGGACTGGGGAGTAGAGGGCCTGTCTCAGTGCCCCTGCTTTGTCCTTCACTTTCAGCACTTGTCGCATCCCTAACCCACTAAAGAGGACCCCTCTTCTAGTTCTTGCCTCTCCCCAGTGGAATGTGCTGGGGAGCTAAACTCAGGTTTAGGCTCACAGTGGGTCAGTGAGGGGAATTTTAGAATCTTCTTGTTCAGTCTCTATAACAAGGTCAGTCATTGTGGACTTTGGATGTTGGGGCTTCTCAGTGTTCCTATTATGCCTCCACTCCCACCCAATGGCACCACAATTCTGCCTTGTGTATGAGGTGTGTTTTGGGAGGTCAGAAGTTCTCCGCTCCTTCCAAAGTAGTAGAAGACTTCTCCTATGCTTGGTTCAGAATCCTAGGTCCAAAAAAGATTTTGATCTGATTTGATTTCTTTTTTCAGTCTATCAGAGGCAAGAGACTTTTTCTTTTACCTTTTGTCCAGAAACAATGGATCTTTGCCTGGAAAGAAGAGAATCCTCCTCTGCTCCTACAAGTAGTCAGGCTTTACTTCTTTCCCCCGGAAAAGAAGGAGGGATTTGCTGCCTGATCCTGATGCTTAAGGCTTTTGCTTCACCTGAAAGTAACATACAGGGAAGTGGACAGTGCTTTATATTTTCCCCCCAGGGGCAGCATGCAACATCCTGGAAACCTCTGCTACTGAGGAGGGCTCTCCAACTCCTTCCCTCTCCCTGCTGTTATGAGCTCCTAGAGGACACCCTGGGAGAAGAGATGGAAACTCAATGTGTTCTTTTTGTTTGTTGGTTTGTTTTGTTGTTGTTGTTTATTGTTTTTCTTTTTCTTTTTCAAAGAAAGAGGGACAGTGAGAGAGAGAAAGAGAAAAGCAATTTTTGTTTAGTTTTTCACGTGACCTTCGTTCCTCCAACACTTTGTTGGGTACATGGTGCTGGGGTTCAAACTCAGGTCCCTGTGCATGCATGGCAAGCACCGTAACCCCTGAGCCACTGCTCCAGCCCCTCTGCATGTGTTTTGTCTGAGGCTTTAGGTATTTTTTTATTGGTACTTTGGCTCACACTCAGCTTTAAGAATTACACAAATTTTACCCAATTTCTCCTTCATCACCTGTGTGGCAGTTACCTCTTCCTCCCATGCTTTGCAAAAAGTGAAAAAAAAAATTCATGTATCCTGCCTCTGAGAACTCAACCCCCTTACAACTTCATGAAAAGTTATGATTTTATGGATTATTCAGTTTTAAAGGATTTTAAAAGTTAGTATGGAAGCAAAATTCTTCTGTTTTGAATTCCAAGTGGAAGCAAACTTCTCATTTTTGTGATTTTACTTTGTTAGAACATCCATGTATGCCTTTTTTTTTTTTAACTCTGGTGTTGAATTCTGGAATGAGCTGCATCAAGGACCAAAAGAATTTACCTGACGGTTCAATCAAAGAGACTTTAATGAAGTACAATTTACAGAAGTGTGGAGAGGTTTAAAGGAACGGGCAATTTCCCTGAGGATTTTGATATATGTATATTCTTCTTAATCTCAAGATGTCTGTAGAAACTGGGACATCTTAAGTATAAATCAAGTAAACCTGCCTGGGGTTTTTTGGGTTTTCGGTTTTTTGTTTTTTGTTTTTTTCAAGGCAAGTGTATTAATTAGGTTTCTGTAGGGAAACAGAACCAATAGTTGTGTTTATTTATTCCTCATAATACATTCCTTTGTATATGTACATTGAAAGAGAAAACAATTAGCTCAAGCAATTATGAAGGTCAGGAAGTTCCAAGATCTGCAGAAGGAATCCTCCAGTTAGAGTTCCAGAAGAGGCCATCAGGCTTGATAGCCACAAAAGACTGTTTCAGTTTCAGTCCAAGACAGAGAAAAAGCCTAAGTTTCAGGTTAAAAACAGTCAGACGAAAAGACTTCTCTCCTACTTGAGGAGATTACAAGGGAATCTCCTTCTCATTCTATTCAGGACTTCAAATGAGGATCATTCTGTTTTACTCAGTCTACCGATTCAAATGTGAAACCTAACCATCCCAGTCACACTCAGAATAATGTTTAACCGGATATCCGGTTATCCATGACATAGTCAAGTTGATACAAAATTAACCATTATAACAGAGAGTAAGCCATCTGCTTATTTCAACTGGTGGGACAGTTTATCTTTGAGAATTGTTACTCCTTCCAATCTAAGAGCTGATGTAATGTCCTATTTGGGTAATTTGTACATGTGTGCATATAACACATAACATTTACACATACAAGAAGCACAAATTCTGTGAATCAGAGATCAGACCATTTACTATTCACTCAGCATCTTAGCTCAGAGCTTTAATCCTCACAAGGAAATTCACTGATGTTGCCCTGCTCTTGAAGGAGAATAGCCCCATTGGAGATGAGCCCTCAAATTACAAAACTCAGAACTTTCATGGGCTGCTGACACATCTGCTCATCCTCTCCCCTGAGAAGGAGAAGAAGACCTTTATTTTGGAATGTAAACAAATCTTCTCTGGGGAGGAGAGGGAAAGTCCCTACCCTTCACCACCCTGAAATAAGCAAAGGTGCCAGAAGAAATAAATCTACTCATCTCTCCAGGGCAACGCACTGTCTCTAAGTTCCAGGCATATTTGCCTTTCAAACAGTAAATGAAATGATCTTGTTCATTATTTCCTGAAAGTGATTATTAATTACTAAAATAATCAATTGTAAGGTGTCAGAAGATCTTTATAAAAGTCATAAGTAAAGATCACTTTTCTCTTTAGTCCATTCTCCTAATTCCTAATTCCTTTCACCTCTGACAAATAACGCATGTAGATGGCCTTAGAGGTTCAGCCTCTCCATTTTTTTTTTTTTTAAGGGAGAAGGACAGTGAGAAAGAGAGACACACACAGAGGTAATCAATTTTTATTGAGCTTTTCACATGGCTTTCGTTGCTCTGACATTTAGTTATGTACATGGGTGCTGGGGTTTGAACCCATGTACTTTGGCATGCCAAGCGAGTGCAGTAACCACTGAGCAACTGCTCCAGCCCAGCTTCTCCATTTTTAATACCTTAGTTAGGAGCTAGTTTAATGAGGCTGAGCCAGTCTCCAGAGAGAGAGCAAAGCCTTCAGTTGATGTCAACACTTTGGTGGGCAAGGCTATTCCTAGGGTTCAGTATTCATACTCCCTAGGGCTTTCCTTATGTTCGCAGATCTTTGATGTATTCATTGTACCTTAGGAAACCTAGATGTTGCCAAGCTAACCTGCAAAATGAGCTACAGTATGGGGAGAGGCTCAACCTTGTTCTTGGAGTGCTCTTAGACTGCTTGGTCAATGCAGGCCCCTCTCCGATGGGAACTTGTCCATAATGGATCTGGAGCTGCAATATTTATGCCAGGAATGTGCAGGGGAATAATTGAAAAGTCAAAGGATGAACGTACTTTGCTATCTCTCTGTTTTTAAATTATTTCCCCCATCAACACAATTTTATATCTACACAATGTAGATATAAACCATGACAGCAAACAGTATAGATTTGTAATTTTTGAAAGTCAAAGATAAGTTCTTTTTCAAATCATTTTTCCTAATTAATTTTCCCAAGAGGAACGTAGTCTCCCTGCAATCAGATGGTCCATATTCATTCTCTTCAAGCCGAAACTGCCTCATTCCACTTATCCTAAATGGAAGTAATGAAATTACTGTTCTGTCTGATATTCTCATTGAAATGCTTTCTCATTTAGCTTTCATCAGTTTCTAGAAGGTTCTGTGAGGAGATTTCATCCTTTTGATTGTCTAATTTTATGGCATATAATTTTTTAAGTATAAAGTTTTTCTCCTTCATGATTACAATTATTAGCTATCTAAAGGGGCTATATATAATGGAAACACAAATCCGTGCCTCATAGATCAGGCTTAATATTCTTCTACAACAGAAAATACACTTAAAATGCTAATGTTCTCATGGAGCAGGTGGTATTTGATGTCATTACACAGAGTATCATGATAATCATGTCTACCCAGTAGAAAAGAGAAAGGTTTATTTTTCATTTTACATGCAAACTTTAGTTACTTTTTTTCTGTGAAAAGAAGAGAGTCTAAAAGATTTTCCATAGTGTCAGAAGCCAAAAATAACAACAATAACAACAACAACAACAAAAAAAACTGAAGGGGGGGACGACCAACTTCGCTGTAGCACATCACTGACTGTGACTTGACCATTAAAAGATCAGAGCAGAGGGAGGGATATTCCTGGAAACGCACAGCCTCTCAAATGGAAAGGGAAGGTACACTTGGGTCCCAAAATCATGAGCCAGACACATTTGCAGTATTTGAGAAAAGCATCATCCTTTTAGCAATGCTCTTCAGCAAGGGGAGCTATGTGGAGAGACGTCCCTGTTGGGAATATCACCTAGTATGGTATTAGTCACATGGTGCTATTTAAATGCCAGGTGAATAAGTAAATGAACAAATGACTAAGCTTTATCATATCCTCGAGGATGGCTAGTCCTACCGGCACTGACGCCTTAATAGAGATTATTCCAGATCCCTTGCTTCCCTTCAGCTACCTGCCTTGTAGCATCACACTGAGGGCTATGGCAAACACCACCATTCACCCGTGCTTCCAGGAAAAGCTAACCCACCATTGATTTCTATTACTAGCCCAGGACTAAGTACGGAAAGATCCTGGATTGGTGGCCTTCCAGGAAGTCTCCTAGGAAGGCCTCAAAGTAAACTGGGGGCAGCAAGTCATTAGAGTGAGTCAGAGAACCAGGTGACTCATAAGGAGCACCCTGGACCCTGGCTCTGCCAGTGTACTGCTGCTGCAAGCCCCTTAAGAGATGAAAACGAGGACCTTGGCAGCTTAAGACCAGCACCCTAACAGAAGGGATAAGGGAAAGTTATTCGATAAGAGAATAATCCCCTGAGACCTTAGTGGTTTTTCTGAAGGGCATCACAACCACTCTGGGGAGCCAGTTCTGCCCTCTGCCACCAACACCTAGTGCTACATGTGTATACATCACTATCGTTCCCACTGAGTTGAAAGCTGTGCCACTCACTACCTTCCTTATCTTCCTAACGGCACTGCTGTCTCCTGGTTTAAAATTCTTATTGAGCACCAACTGTATGCCACACACTATTCTAGGCTGTTTCTGAGGACAGTGCAATCCAGTGTAGTGGAGCATACAAGAGACCCATACATAACCATATATGATAATAGCAGTTAATGAGAAACTACAAAAAGAAAATGAAAAGGGGCAAGAGAATAACAGGGTAGGTGTAAGGGATGGCATTAAATAATGTATTTATGGAAGTTTTCTTAACCAGATACATTAAAATTAAGGCCTGAGGGGTTGGAGTGTTGGCTCAGCAGTTCCAGTGCTTGCCTGGTGTGCAAGAGGACATGGGTTTGAACCCCAGCACCATGTGTACAACAGAGTGTCAGAGCAATGAACGCCACATGAAAAATTAAATAAAATTGATTTTCTTTCTCTCTCTCTCTTTCACTGTCCTTCTCTCTCTCTCTCTCTTAAAAAAAATATTTAAAGCCCAAATGAAGAGAAAGCAGCAATATGATCATTTTAAGGAAGAGCATTTCAGAAAGTGGAAAGCTAGTGTGAATGCCCTGGAAAAGCCTTGTAAGTCACCTCTTAGCATACTGCCCTTCTCCTATAAGCATGCCCAACACTGTCTCCGACCAAAGCTGATTAGTGCTATACCCACTTCCAGAATCCCTTTCCCCATTCAATTCATCCATCCTCCCCGCCATTACTTCTAATCAATAATTCCACCCACAGACCATTTTATCCAACCAGGAAGAAGCAGATTTATCCACACAAAAGGGGCACAAAGGTGTACCCATCAGAGAGTTGCTTTTCTCTCTGAGCCTGACCCTTCTGGTGCCCAACCAGGGCTTCCTGGATGCCATGAACTAGATGAAAGCTTTTCACTTTGTGTCTCACAACAACCCAGTGAAATTGTTCCTCTTGTTGATTTCCTTTACACATAGGAAAGTAGGGGCCAGATAGATTAAGCAATGTTCAAGATCTCAGAATAGAAAGTCAATAAGGCTGACATTCAAAATTATATTGCTGACTCCAGAGTCTGTTCCCTTAACAGCTATACAGCTCTCTCATTGTAAAATTTAGGGCAAAAGTTCATTAGACACTCCACTTCTCCAGCAGGAACCTGGCTTCTCCAATGTGATCCTCTTTTCCTAATTCCAGATCTTCTGAATCATGTCTTAGAAACTGGATTTTTCACTAACAAATAAACTTATCTGTATCTGGAAGTATTCTGTGCCATTTATTTAACTGCTGTCTCTCAGATTCTAATCCATCCTTCTGTATACTTCTGTAATGCTAAGACTTGGATTCTGAAGCTATTTCCCCCAGACAACTTCATCACCTGTTTCTTTCAACCAGCTGCACTAAGCAGTAGATTGCAACCATCAGCTACTACACAGAAAGAGATTGGAAAGGAAAAGAAGGAAAAAAGAACTTCCTGCCTCTTATTTGCCTGGTGTTCCTAATAACATGGCCCCAGCAGTGCCAGTGGCCCCAGCAGCCTCAGTGCTTTTGGTCTCTGGCCAGGGCAGCCACATATTGTAGAAAAAAGCCTCTGCCCAGAAGGGGTAGCTCCAGCAAGGGCATCCAGCTATCCCTGAATTCTATTGGTTCCTATTAGAATTTTGCATCCAATTTCTCCTATCTTTAACTCTCTCCTAATAGATCATCCCCTCAAAAGAGAGACACTGACCACAGCTTTTGTGTTCGCTGTCCTTACCTTGGCCAACCTCAGTCCACCTCATTCTAACAGCAGCTAAGCCAACAGTTTCACCAGCAGTGAGATATGTCACCTCTACAGGGCAATGTTGGCCCAAGTGTACCCCGATAAACTTTTCTGGAGAAACTGTTCCCTTTCCCATTCTTCAGGGAAAAGAAATTACTAAGAACTTTTAGGACATATAGTGAACAAGAAAGGTCACTGACAGGCTGGGTAAGAAGGGAATGCTTCTTGGAAATGGTGGCCTCAGCTGGATCTTGCTGGGAAGAGGGGAGAGGCCTTCCAAACCACAAGAATGGCAGGCACAAAGGCAGGATGAAGAATGCTGTCCTTGTCCTCTGAAGACTCTCAGAAGGCAAGTTAGGGCAAGAAATGTTATAGGGCAGGAAAGATTAAGAGTGTGAAGCTCAAAAAGGGTCTCAAATTTCAAGCAGAAAGGTAAAATTTTACTCTTTGAGGTAAATGATGAACTTTTCAGAGGAGTTCCACAACTAAACCAAGTCCTCTATCAAAACCATCAGGATATGGTTAAAGCAATGAGAAAAAAATCCAAACATCTCACCATAACCTTTGAGACCCAACAGGATCCATCCACATCCTAATCCTGTCTCTGGCCAGGGAGGGCGGACCGCCAAGAGTCATCTTCAACAGCACCCTCAGCAACTGGGAGAATTAGTCCTCCACCCTAAAGGGCCATCTGGATGGGGCGTCACACCTGGATTGGGTGTTGCAGTGTCTATTACACACATCAACCTCTGAACTTACCTTGAACTGTGAGAGGAAGAGGTAAGTGAGTGGTGGAACATAAACTGGATCCTGTTTCCCCCTTTAAAGGACTACAATGTAATCTGAAGCAAATATATCAAAGTGCACACAAGTTTTAGATTTGCAGATTGATATGGGTGTGCTTATTATACCCTTTACTTTTCTTTTTTTTTTTTTTTAAAAAAAAGGGAAGGACAGTGAGAAAGACAGAGAAAGAGAGAAACAACTTTATTTAGTTTTTCTCATGGCCTTCGTTGCTCCAACACTTAGTTGTGCACGTGGTGCTGGGGTTTGAACCCGGGTCCTCGTGCTTGCCAGGCAAGTGCTGAAACTGCTGAGCCACCGCTCCAGCCCCATACCCTTTACTTTTCAATATGCTTATCTGTCTAAAGTTCTTCACAAAGATTTTTAAGTCTGTAATTAAATGCATTTTGATAACATTTCTAGATATTTCTAAGTAGAAACTATTGGTCAATAAGCAAAATGAGTTTTGCCTTTATAATCAATATCACAGCTATTGTTGAGGAATAAATAAATATTCTCCCACTTTTAACTTTTCTTTTTCTTTCTTTTTATTTTTTGTCAGAAGGAGTATTACAAAATCAAAATAAGACTGGAGATGTAAACTTTTTGGTAAAGCACTTGCCTATCATGTGCAAGGCCCTTGGTTCAATCCCCAGTACCACAAAATAAAAGGAAGAAAGGGGCTAGAGAGGTAACTCAGGGGTTACAGTGCTTGCAAAATGTAGGGGCAAGGAAAGCCACATGAAAAACTAAAGAAAATTGATCCTCTCTCTCTCTCTCTCTTGCTCTCACTGTCTCTCTCTCTCTTGCTCTCACTGTCCCTCTCTCTCTCCTCACAAAAAAAAGGAGAGAAAAAAAGAAAATCGGAATAGTTGCTTCTAACTTCAAGTTTCATACCATTGTTCTTTTGTTCCCCTGCGAATGTTTCATGTTTCCCTGGGTGGGCTGTACACTGGGCTTAAGAATGGCACCTGCTGGATACAGTGTGGGCAAGAGAACACTGTAATCTTTCTCTCTTTTGAACATATACTACAACTTCTGCTCTTTAAGATTTAAAACTTCCTCTCTCTCCCTCACTATCTGCCTTCTGCATTATTGTTTCCTTTCATCCTCTCTTCATTTTTCTTCTTCCTGATTCCCTTACGTTGGCCAAAGTTGTAGTGGTAAGTAGGTATGTTTAGTGTGGGAAGATGGGGAACACTCTAATATTTATTTCCCCCCAGTCTGCAGTACTGCCCAAAGCATTGACTTTTGTTTTCTTAGCTCACTCTTTGTAACAGAAATCCGATTTATTTTTTTATATTTAATTTTTTAATTTTTTAAATTTTTTTGATCAGTTCATAAATTACACAGTAAGTACATTATGTAAGGGAGAGAAAGTGAGATACCTTCCTTCACCATGACCCTCATGAGGGTCACGGCAGACACCCTCATAACAAAAAGAAGCTGGCCAGAGAAAAGTAGAATAGATGTATTAATCAAAGTTGTATGTGACCAGGGAGGCTTCTGAAGGAAGGAAGATCCAAAGACTCAGAGGAAACTATTTTTTATGCTAAGATCTGATGAAAAATGGAAAGCCAGGCAGAAAAATGGTTGGACAAAAAGGCTGAGACCAAATGGCAACTGGGGAAACCCCAGCAAGCCTGTCTGTTAGGATTCTTGCCCTCTCTGTGTGGTGTTTCTGTGGTGTGGGGCAAGACCCCTGCTAGAAGGAGCCACTCCCAGACAAGGTAAGTCAGAGAATTTCTTTATGGCTAGATCTTACAAACAAAGGCAAGAATAATATTTCTAAGAAAGGAGGGCAGGAGTAGTCAGAAACTTTGCTGTTTAGACCTTCCAGTCTGTTTGAAGCTTCTGTTCAAAGTACGCAGCTTGCCAATGTGCCATATTTTAGGGTATCCCAACAATTGGGTCCTATTATATCAGGCTTACATATGTGCTGCTTTGGTTAACATAATACTCTCTAGTTCTTAAAACGGGCTGTAAAAATCTAGTATAAGCAGTTGCCCTTGATTTGAGCTGAGGGTTCCCCATTTTGAAAGAGTAATGTTTGATGGTTGAACATTGGAACACCAAGTGTTCCTTTCGATGGGCTCGTTCTCATTCATCACTGTCAGCTGTTTATTGAACACCCGGATTTCATAACACTGTATAACAGAGCCCAGCACAGGGTCTTAAGCAAAAGACACGATAAATCTTAACAATTTTTAAAGAGTGTCTCAGAAGGTGTCATCTATTAGGAAAAGGCAGAAACTTAAAAATTTTTCTTTCCAAATTAATCCAGAGCCACTGTTCCAAATGATATCATAATTGTGACACTTGTGATGCAGCCACTTTGAAGTCAAGTTGGTTCTTGTAAATTTCACTTTAATTCGTAGGTTTAGTTTGTACATTTAGGGGATGGGGAGGGACATAGGTGAGAAAAACTAGAGAACAATCTGCTGAAAAAGAAAACCTCAAAACACAGGTGAGAATAGACTTAAGACCCACATTTTACTTTTCAAAAGATCATCAAACCCTCATTTGAGACTAGTTGGAAATTAGTTAATTCTTCCAGTAGTTAAAGTTTAAAGCCCTAAAGCCATTTTATTTCACACATCTATTTAAACTGGGGGATGGGAACAGGGGCCAGGGTTTAAATACCTCCCAGGTAGCTTGTGCTCTGTGTGCCTGAGGGAAGGCCCAGGAAAGTGGGGGAGGTAGGTAGACACCCAAGATGTTTATTTTATAATTAACAAGGCTATAGGAAGTCTTTTGAATCACTAATTGGGGGTCCAGGCATACCTGTGGGCCTCTGTGGGATAGAGCTTTACAGGATAGGAGATTAAGTTCATTAATGGGCCCTTAATTAGGGTGTGACTGCTGGTTGGCTTCTAGAAAGATTGGAGGGTCACGTGGCCTAAAGGATGCGAGCGGCTTTAGAGCCCTGCAAGATCTTAAAATCCCAAAATTCTGTCTTCTTCACACCATATGTTTTACCTTAAAGCTGGTGATTCCCAGGCCAGATTCTTTTCAACAACCTATGAAATAGGTACAGAGGCACAGGCATTGCTCAATTCCAAGTTCATGAGATTCCCTCCATGTCCAGTTTTGACTTCATCATCCTCTTAGCATCTACTTTTCTTCCATCTTTAGATTTACATGCATATTAAAAAAAAACAGAATGAAAAAAATCTAAATTTCTTTTTTAAATCTAGCTTGAGGCCTCTACCAGGGTAGATATTTAATCTCATTACAATGCTATAACTTGTGTTCAAAATATATCTTAATGCGGTTATAACAGAGTAATATTCTGGTGTGATAAGATAATCTTAATTCACTGTAAAACATCTGTCTGTGTGTGGTACATTGTCTGATGCTCTGGAGCATAAACATTGCTTCTCTAGGTAGAATTCTCGGCATCTCAATTTTCTGTCTGGCTTTTAAATTGGGTCTAATTAAAGGATTTCACATTCCTTCATAATATTGCCTTCTCAAGCAGAAATAAAATGACGGAATCACATTTTGTGTTTTTCTTATGAAAGACATTTTGTTAATATTTGGGTGGGTTATTTTGCCTGCAATATGTTAATTATGTTAATTATCCTTACTTCAAGAAAAGCGGTAAGAAGTTGCTGGAATGAATCTGAGCTAGATCACTGTCATTCCAAACCCTTCCTTCCCTTTCAACTTTCTCCATCCCTTCCTGCTTTCCTTCCATGAAGACATCAGGGCTCAGGATCTTGGAAATCCCCATTCATTCAGAATTGCAATCACATGTGTTGTTTTTAAGGTGGAAACAGATACTACAAAAATAAAATTCATTAATTTTATTAATCTCATAAAGAATGATGAGGCTTACAGAATGAGAGTACCTCAGGATGCATAACACTGAATTCTAACCTTACTGAGCAAGGCCAAGTAATCAGTCTTCTCATTTCCCCTCCATGTGTACTCTTTCATCAACCTACTTAGAAAAGAGAAGTAGAAGTCACTTTCCATGTGGGAGTAGTGCAGCAAGGGACAGTCAGCTGTCAATCATCTTTATTGATGCAGAAAATATTAGAAGCTAAAATCCCTCTCCAGTCACCATTTTATAGAAACTAAAAGGAACCAATGTTTTGGGGTTTTGTTGTTGTTGTTGTTGTTTGCCTGTTTGTTTACCTTCATTTCTCATAGAAAATACTGAATGAATATAGAACTTACTGGTGTGAGATCTATCATCATTTCCACAGCAGCCTGCCCTATAGATTCCGGCTGGGCCTCCTATTAAAGCAGGCAACAAAAATGACCATGATGCCAGGACTCTATTCAAACTTTCCAAAAGGGACAGATCACTGCCCTCATTCCTAACTCCCAATGAAATGCAGAGATTACACTCACTAAAGCTGTCTGCTTCTGCTTCTCAGACTACCATACATGAAATCTCCCAAGACCCAGAGAGGTGCCTCAGCAGTTACGGGGCTTGCCTGGAATGCATGGGGACAAAGGTTCAAACCCCAGCACTGGGTGACATGAAGTGTTGGAGCAACAAAAGCCACATGAAAAACTAAATAAAATTGATTCTCCCTTTCTCTCTCTCTCTCTCTGTTCCTCTCTCTCTTAAAATAAAAAAAAAAATACAGATTCTGATTCTGTAGGCTTAGAGTGTAATAAGATCACACTGAGATCCAGGATGTCAGTCCATAGACATACTTTGAATAGCAAGGGTCTAAGACAGTGGCATTCATGACTTACAGCAAAACAAACCAAAAAAAAAACCTCCATATTTTATTTATTACAAAAGATTTATACAGATACATGTAATGTGTGTGTGTGTGTGTGTGTGTATGAATATGGAAACAAATAAATGTAAAAGTGGGTAGCTTCATAGAACAATTCTTACTTTGCAACCTATAATGTTATCTAGTCTAATTTATTTCAATGGTTGTTTTGATTGTGTTGGTGGAAACATGTGTTTACACATGTGATAAAATTGAATAGATCTATCCACACAATATCTATGCAATATGTTGGCATTCGGAGAGGTTAAAGGTATGTAGGTTCTCCTTGTACATTTCTTTCCAAATTCCTTTGAATCTCCACTAATTTAAAAATAAAAGGGGAAAAGTAAGTGCATCAGGACCTATAGAATCGATTTTGAGACCAGGAGTTCAGAAAACATGCCTCCAGGATGTTGTGAACCTTGATGAGCAAAAGCAGCTCTGTCAGTGGGTGAGGCTGAGAGGACTGTTCAACTGGGATGTGAAGGTGGTATGGATATTAGTGGAATGTGGAAGGAAAGGGAGGAGGGTTTCTGAGGGCCCCTGGGCAAAGGATGACTGCAGCAGGGATAGCAGATAGAATGTCGCAGGGTTAGCATGTAGCCCACTTGGAAGAGGAAGAGAAGCAACATGCACAAGGGTCCACTGGCCATGAAGATTTGTCAAAGAAACCGGTAACTGTTTAAGGTGGTAGATATATCAATTACTCTTATCTGATTCTTACACTTTGAATATATAAATGGAAATATCACCTTGTACTCCATGAATATGTACAGTTACAATGTGCCAAAGTTTGTAAAAATATTTCAGAAAATTTGTCTTCCAACACTTTCAACTTTTCAGAGTGGAGAACATGCAGAGTTTGAGTTTGGTTTGTGTGTGTGTTTTAGATTCTGTGGAAATGCAGTCTAAACATAGGGCTCAAGGAGAATTGAAGGAGATGTCAGGGAGGAAAGGACCTCTGGAGCACAAGGGAAATACTTGGATGGCTCAGAGCCTAGAGAAAAGGTCAAGGTTTGGAAATGACCGTAAGTTTTAGCCCTTAATTCAGACGAAAATCCAGAAGACGATTTTAAACATTTAACTTGTTAAGCATTATGATAGAGCAACAGCACCAAGCAGACCACAGAACTGTAAAGTCTCATTTCTCTCAGTCATACAAACAACAAGAAAAATAGAGAAAAGCACATTCCTTGACCAGAGGCTCCTGAAGACTGAAAGGGGGAGGGGTGCATCTGAATGTCACAAAGTACTAAAAAATGTGAATCGTATCACAGTCGTTGCAAATTAACACCCAGTTGATTTGTCTAAATATGAGAATGCGCTTACACTACTTTCTTAAGGTTTCCTTTCTGTCGTCCACTTCATTTTTGCTAAGATGAATGTTCCTTTCTAACTAGATAATTCCAAAGCATTATTTTGCTCTTGTAATCCAATTGCAGGTAAATCATAGATATCTGCAAACTCTAATTTAGAAGAGAAGAAGGCTTTTTTCTGCATGGTATAATAATTCATTTCAATTAGCATGATGAAATAAACTGCAGAGCCATTTTTCACCAAAAACGTTGTAGTGGAGTTCAGGGAAATATTAAAGACGTTTCTAGAAGCACAAACAAGCTTACGCATGCACTTAGTTGCCCTAAGGAAAAAGAGAAGATTGCAAATTATCTCATCACACAGATAAGAATCCCCTGTCCTCTTCAGCACTTGAGGTGAAACAGGATCAGATCTGGCTTATTTATAGTCACTCGACGTATGATCCCAGGACGTGTCCCATAAATATATCCCTTTTATTTGCATTATTCTTCTTTAATGCACTTATCTAAGGAAAAGATAAAATTGAGTCTATTTTTGGTTTTAGTAAAAACCTGAGGGTCAGAAAAACATCCATAGGAACAACTACTGCTTCCAGGAACTGAATGATACCAAGTAAAATTGACATAATTAAGGTCTACCAAGAAATTTCTGATACAAGCATAAGGAAATTTCAAATTTTGTGAAGAAGAGTTGTGGAAAAATCAATCTATTTAAGATGGCATTTATTGTGTAGGTGAATGTGGGTGTTTGTGAAGATCGCACAGTTTGGGCAGCTGATTTGTGACAAAATAATGAATATACAAGTAAGGAGGCAAGAAGAGCTGTAAAACTAATTGGGGTCCTACATGTTTGGGGCTGCATTTAATTTTGTTGGGGGGAAAAGAGGTCAAGAATGGAATGAAGTCAATGAGAACCGGAATGAAACTCACTGGGAATAGGAAAAAAAGCAAAATGGCCAACATAGAAAGGTCAACGAATATCCGAGAGACAGGAAATGAACTTGAAACAAAATACAAGGCAGTATTTTTATCAGTGTTTGAGGGTTGCTAAAATTACTGATAAAAAGGGCAACTTAAATCACCAGGTGTTGCTCGTCTCGATTCTAGTTTTGGTGTCTGCAGTATTTAATTTAATAAAAATATCAAGAACAAAAATGTTTCCCATGAGGCAAAAAAATTTTTTTTAATTCACAGCAAAAGTAACATTGTTTGCCAAGACTAACTTCCTGTTTTATTATAATAATTTTGACTTGAAAGGGAAAAAATCCTTGCATTTTTCTCTCTGAAGAAGACTTTTTTATGGCTAATAACTATTAATTTAAAACTTTACCTATAAGTGTGAAATCAAATAAGGTAATTTCTTTTTTTATTCTTTCTTTTTGTTGTTGTTGTTAAATTTCCTTTTGCTTCTGCCAATCAAAACCGCTTGGGATTGGTATTTTACATGCAGGGCTTTGTACAGGGAAAACTCAACTGCAAGGTTAGCTGATGGTCTTATGGACATGATATCTTAAGCAATAGCACTGACTGAATATGCAAACTCAGAGTTAGCATCCAAATGTTTTCCAAAGTAGAACTAAAGCAAACTATTGCTATTTGAAACAGTCACATCTAAGGGCCTATGCACTATGCCTGATTCATAAAAATAAATGTCCACAATTTTGTTGAAAGTTAATAAACATTAAAATTAACAACAGTTAGGAGGGTTTCTCTCCCCAAGAAGGCATTTAGAATTGTGGTGTATTGGTGCCCTTGTCTACTGCCTTCCTAGCTGATACATGAGATGCTGAGACAGACCATATGATGTAGCAGGATGAGGCTGGGGTAACAGAGTAAACAGGCTCCGAAAACTCAAACAGGTCGCCAACAAACCCACTGTTGTGCCTAGAGCTTCCAGTAACATTCGCATTCTCTCTTTTTTGCCCAAGCATTCTGTTAAGCTTTTCCTCATATATCGCTAGTGCATGTAAATATTTAGACTGGCCCTTCCTGGCACTATACACCTATGTTATGCTTTTGAAACTGTGACTCGTCCTCTTCCTCCCACTTGTGGGAAAGCCTGTTTTGCCTACATTTTTCCCCCAGTCACATGTATTCTGCACTTTTTTGGCATTGCCACTTGGCTCTGTGAGGGAGTGTTAGTTACCAGGGCTCTCCTCTCCCTCCTGTTAAGTAAAGGAATGAGTTGGAGTATGTTATGTTTTGCTCCCTTGGTTGGGGAGGGGGAGGGTCTGAAAGGAACCCTGTCTGTTTTTTGCCTGTTCTCAAGGTGCTCCTAGCTCTGCTTCAGAGGCAAATAGGAAGTTGGAGAACTCTACAACTTCCAGCAAATACTAGCCCTGGTGGCATTCATTTTAAGAACATATACCCCAAACTCTCCCTGGGAGCGTAAGGGCAATAATCCTATCATTGAGGGGACTGCGGGACTTGCCTTGAAGCTGTATTTGTTCCTCAAGCAATCTGTTTCACTTCGATTGCATGTTTATTTGGGGAGAATGTTGGAGCTGTGGGGGAGGATTATAGACCCACAGATGTCCCCTCCCCTCCACTACTGCAAAATAGACTCCTTCCGCCCCAAATTTGGCTATCACAGAAACCTACTGACAGGTACTTCTTTCCAAGGTACCTGAACTATGAAAGCACACTATATATTTACAAACTATGTGTGTGTGTGTATATATATATATTTTTTTTCCCTTTGATCCTTCGTTAAGCACATGAATGGCAAACAGAAAGAACTTATCTTAAAAATCAGCAGGGTAGCACTAGCTGGAATGTAATTTTACAAAACCTGGCCATCTTTCAACAAGAGTGGGTGGATTTTTAGCACTACAAATGTTTGTGTATTATAAAGTATTTGCCATGGTGACAAAGCTGGGAGAAACATCCCATTAGCCACAGACAGCTACAGACTGTTCTGATTATCCACGTCCAAAACCAAGTCCGGCTGCAGCTTTGTGTTATTTTCTGTATTTATAAATGTTGGGTTTTTTCTACATCTTAAGCTACAACTTAGCAAATTTAGATGTATGTTATCATTTAATTTAAAGCTACCTTTAAATATGTTCTTAGGGCTTGTTCATATAAACCATGTGTAGATTCTGTGTGTGTTAGCCTTGCATTTAAAGTGGATGTGTTTATAGTGTTAGAAATAAGCTTTGAAAGAATGAAAGACTTGGGGAAAGTATCCTGGAGCATGTATTAAAAATAAAAATGGCCAGGTAGAGAAAATGCAAAAAAGAACCAATGAACTGTCTGCCCTAATTTATTTGCAGGGTTTTCTGACTATTGAGTTCAGTTTTTAAAATTATGGTCTCTATTTTTAAAACTGACTTTTACCTCAAGTGCATGGGGACACAAGTGAATTATAAATAACCAACAGAACTATGCATGTAAAGAATGCACATTTATTCCAACATTTCCCTATTAAAGTAAACTGGGAAAAAATTTAATAACTTCTTTTGCCTGTTTTATGGGAATGTTAATAAGCAAATGGTGCTTTGTGTGGTGGAATGAATAGCTGTACAATAAAACCTAGTATCAGACAAAAATTACTTTGAAGTTAGCCATGGCAGCACAAGGTAGAAGTTAGGGAAAAGACCCCCCTCCCAAAAAAAAAAAAAAAAACACTTCAAGGTCGTATAAAGGAGAAAGAAAATAGGTCACAGAAAATTAATCCTTATCATCTGAGCAGCATTTCTGCAAAATTGAACCACAGTAGAAATGGGAACTGTCTGAAAATTTAGTAAAAAGATTCTGCACAATTAATTCTGCAACATCTCAAGCTTTTCCTTACTTTTCTGGATGCTTTTTAGTGGAGGTGACACAATGTCTCTTCCTCACATAAAGAAGGAATCTTGTTTACGGTTCAGTCTTTCAGGACAGGTAATATAGCAGACCATTCCACTAAACAGGACTGAGGACAGAAACATTTTAATGAGAATGTGAAATGCCTGTTATAGGTATTTTGAGCAAATAAAGGTTTGCTGACTCCTTTCAAAAATTGTGCTTTCTAATTCATTTTGAGAAGTATTCATTCAAGTGCACGTTTTTGTAAGTTAAACAGCTATTTTAATAAAATATAATGAGGTTTTCATAGTCCTTAAACTATGCTTGTGTTGAAAAGAGAACTTACCAATATATTACACAATTTTGAAAGAGGCAAATGGAAGGAATTTAATTTTGGGTTGCATGGCAAGGGTAGTTCAGTGGTAGAGTACTTGCCTAGCACAGGTAAGACCCTGGATTCCATCCCCAGCACTCAAAAAAAAAAAAGAAGGACAAGGAGGAGGAGGAGGGTGGCGAAGAAGAGGGTAAGGAGAAGAAGGAGGAGAAGGAGAAAGAGGGAGAGAGTAGGGGGTGGGGGCAGAGAAACAGTTTTATAAGGACAAAGGATTCTAAAACCTTATTTCTAGAACTTTGAAAAGGCTTATATTAATCATCTCTAATAATAATAATTCTGATTTTAGTCTGAGTTTAGGATTGATTGCAATATTAGTTATGCCTCTTATTGCCAGTTAGTTAAGGTTGTGAAGATGCACTGAAGACTTCAACATTTAAAGCAGGCCAAGTTTGTAACACTGTAAATAAAGCAACTTCAGTGGCCAATGAGGAGACAAAATGGGGCATGGGCATCCAAGGCAGTAGTTTATGAATTTTCCTCGATCATCATTTATCTCTAACCTGAATTGCTTCAGAGTTCACCTTTGGCATTTTCTAAAAGATAATCTGGATCATTGCCTACCAATCTTGAGCTGAGATGTTCACCAGGCCTTCTCAATTATATTATGCCCATGACTAAGTAAAACTGGGCAGACATAAAAGGCTAAATTCTTGACATGTCTCTTATAATGGCAACTCTTCATCTGTAAGGCATACCTCCTGGGACTGAGGAGGAAGCTCAGTGGTAGAGCACTGGCCTGCCATGAGCAAGGCCCTGGGTTCATGCCTCCTACACATTTACAATTCAATGGCGCTCTATACATCTATTGCTTATTTTGGATCAGTATCTATCATAAGCACACAAAAGTCTTCTGCAGATAAATTTTGCATTTCAATCTAAAATTACATATCAAGGATTCCATTCTTTAGAAGAAAATTCTTTATGCAGTGATCCCTGAAGGATCATGTGGGTTCCCCACAAAGGAGCTAGTCTCACTGTGTGTGCATAAATGTATTAAATCAGCTACTATAGTCGCTGGTGTAGTAATAGCACTCAAGCTTAAATTGAGGGTGTAGATGCCACCTATTCACCATACAAGCGAGGCCTAGGATTTCTACAGGCTCCTGCTTGAAGAGTGAATCCCACAATTTCTTTTCCAAAGCCATGAGAACATCAGTAGGAAAACACTTAACAGGATCCTCTGCATTTGCATTTACTGCTCACCTGCTTCTTGCCCCTCCCTCTCCCTCAATGAACAGAGCACTATATGCAGCCCACCCAAAGGACAGTTTTTCCAATTCCAAGGAAAACTTTCAATCCCTGAGGCAATACTGCAGAAGGACTGCTTCTATTCCTTTTTACTACTCTGCAGGAAGAGGAGCAACCTACCTGATTGGGAAGACTGGGAATGAAGGCCTACTCCTACATAGAGAGTCATCTTCTTTGACTCTCTGGACCTGGCTGCCCACAAATAACCCACATTATCCTTTTTGCTTCTGCTACCTTGCATGAACAAACCAGACAGCTGCTCTGCCCATTTCCAGACCAGGTTAATTCAGGAGGAAGTAAAGCCTGTTGGCCTGAAATCCAAGCTACATTCTCCAAGCTATTACTGGCAAGAAAGCCTATTTTTGATTCCTATCTGACCTCTTTTATCTCCTTCTCAAGTAGTTCAAAGTTCAGAGAGAAGAAGTAGGTTATATTTGGGGTCTTGCAAACAGCACTTCCCTTTATAGCAAATTTCTTACTGAGCTTTAATGTTTGCTTGACCACACACCTTCTTGCTAGACTATAGGCAATATTATATATAGCATAATATTCAATTAGTGCAGTTTGTATTCATCAATTAATCATAGCACTAATATCTACTAAAATAATAAAACGATAACCTGGTTTTAAAAGACTTCACTTAAGCAATTATATAAGTAGCATTAAAAGGTATAAATCGTCATCTGGGGAAAGTGTCACACTGTTGGAGTGATTTGATCTTGTGAATATTAGAAGTACTAAAATGTGGGAGTTAACCTCTGTCTTAGTCAGTATGAACAACTACAACAAAATACCACAGAGTGGCTAAGCTTGTACAAACGGGAACTTGTTTCTCCTAGTTCTGAAGGGTGGAAGGTTGAGATCAGGCTGCCAGGTCAGGTTCTAGCGAGGGATCACTTGTAGGTCACCAACTGCCAGCTTCTTGTGTCCTCTCATGGCAGGAAGAGGCTCTCTGAGGTACATTTTACAAGGGCTTTAATCCAGTTCATGAGGGCTCCACCCTCATTACCTAATTTCCTCCCAAGGCTCAGTCCCCTAACACCATCACATTGGGAGTTAGGATTTCAATATACGAGTCTTGGGGGTCACAAGCATTTGGTCCCTGGCAATCTCCCTCCTGCTGTTCCTCCTACTACTCAGTTCTTCCCCCCCCCCATATAAAAAGATATTCTACTAGCCTTGCTTTCCAACTAGCCATGGTAGAGTTTGAGCAAGGAATCAGTAAATATCTCACAGCTCAAGAATCTCTAATCTTTTCTGAGGAGTAACTTTTTTTTCCATTGTTTTTGGCTCTTCAGGACTCAAGCCCTGAGCTGGATACTGCATCTCTGCCTCTGTCTTTACATTAAGAAGGGGGACCTAGGAGCAGGATGATGTGGCTCCCCTAAAAGTCTTCATGATCCTAGTGGAATTTCTCCAAGTTATACACATGAGCTTGAAAATCTCTTGACACAATAGAGTCATGCTTTATGTACGAGCCAATTCTGTCAAGTGCTCTTAGTACTAAGCATGGAATAGTTACAACCTAACTAGAAGACTTAATCTTAGAGTCACTTGAAGAAAAACAGAACAATGGTTCACATAAAGGGCACCAAATGAACACAGGTGTAAAAGCCAGAGAGACTGAATTTTATGCAAGCGAGCAGTTCCCCTTTTTGCTTCAGCTACCTTTGGGTGAATCTCTATCTTCCACTTGGAGGCTGTTACAGTTGTTTTTCAAGTCATCATAGTTTCTGATAACAGTGGTCATGGCCAAGTGCTTTTATACATACATACATACCTATACATACATACCTATGAAGCTTATATTCTTTTAGAAAACTATAGTAATCAACAATTAATTTTTTTCCTTGCCAGAAGAAACTACTAAATATACCTGAAAAATCATTAACACCACCAATACTTTACTTTATCCTGTGTATTCTGACCCATTAACTTAACTAAATCCATCTACCTAATATCCTAATCTACTAAACTAAATCAATTCTCTTCAGATAGCTTCTTTCTAGTCCTCTTATTTATTAGATACAAGGATGATTTTAGTTATACTGCTTCAGGGCAGAAGAAAGGATTGAAGAATTTCAGTATTTACTAAAAATGTAACAGGACAAAAGAAGGCTTAGGAGGAGGTAGGAGAAAAAGGTCAGGAATCAAAGAGGTACTAGCATTTAAGGTTTTGGAGACAGTGAGGAAGATGAATGAGGGAGCCAGAAGGTTGAGAGATGACACAGTCAGGGACAAGAAAAAGAATTTTGGGAATGTGACCTCTTATTATGGGGAAGGGTACTAGAGTTGGCTGACACTGGTGTTCCAGATAGAGCTATAGAAAGTTTCATAGCTCCATTGGCAAACTCCCCTCTCAGGCCACCTCCATGTTGATACATGATGGAACTTCAACCAGGGAAGAATATGAACAACAAATTTGATTTTCAAAGCAAGAAGTACCTTTTGCTGCCTGATGTTGGAAGTATACGCATCAAACTTCAATATAAAATTTATCTATACCCTAGACAACTGTTAGAGAGCTTAACCTGACCCCTTGTGTGCAATCTTATTGTATTTTTATCTCAAGGTCATTGCAGGAGTAAGTAGGATATAAATTATAAATAAGTCAAAGTTACAATACAAACCTCCCTCATCCTGTAGGATTGGTAGCATTACTAGATATCCCTGGATCAAAAAGAAAATGTCTTGCACTATCTGTGCTCTACTGGGCAAAGCAAGAAATTGCTGTATATTTTGGAAAGACTTGTTCACACACAACTTAAAATGTAAAAGTTCTGGCCTGGAGAAGCTAGCTCTACTTATCTGGAAAATGCGTCCCTATTTGGAACACTTCGTTCCCCAGCAATGTCAGATAAATGCTGTCATTTCAAGAAGCAATGATGCATCACATCCAAGAGAAGACCCCCACAAAGCATCATAACTCCTTGGTATTCCAGAAGAACTCCTTGATCAGCCTTCTTCACCATAGATGCAAGAGCAGAATCAAGTATCCAGAGTGTCCCCTGACAATTCAGTAGATAAGATTTTGATTTGTGAATTTCCCTTAGAAATAATGCATGGCTAGCTGGCAAGGGAAAGGAAGCAATAATATGAAAAACCTAGGCACACCATGACATTATCATTTTTTATAAATGTACTTACATTTAAAAATAGATAGTAATGAGTCATTAGAGGAAAGATACTGTATCTTCGTATTACAGTGTTACTGAGCCTAATGCCGAATGTCTTTTCATCAGTCACAGAAAGGAAGAGAGCAGGCAGGGTTGCTCTTCCTTGACCTTCCAACCATTATTCAAGACTGCAGCCACATCATGCAAATATTTAATCAGTCCCTGAAAATTGTCAGGAAGAGGCAGTTAGAAGCGGCATTCTTCACTTATTACTGGCATTGCTATAATAGCACTCAAGAAAGATACAGGAGCACACTAATCCCCTGTCCTTCAGCAAGACAACTGAGAATTCTTAGTCTATCAGCAACATTTATCCACCAAAAAAAGATATAAGGCCATTTCATTTGAAAAAAATGTGAAAATGGTCTAAACAGTGCACAAAAACTACTGAAAAGTTTACTATTTTTGATCCAGGGAGGGGAAAAAAGATTGATCCCAAATGATGTCATTCCAGGGGAAGACAATTTTTAAAAGCTCAATATTACAATTATAACTTCAAGAAAAAGTTTTAATCTAAATTACAGCAAAATTCACACTGGTGGAATACCAAATGTGTTTAAGAATAAAATCATGTTTAAAAATTTGGGGGGGGGTTAATCTAATTTTCAGAATTTATATATACATACATATAATTTCATTCGAAGCTTGTTTGATTGTTCAACAAATAAATTTCTGAATTAAAAAAGAAAGAGATACAGACAAATGACATTAAGCTTCAATGATTAAAAAAAATTTTTTTGAAAGAGAAGTTAACATGTTTAGGAAGAGGGTTTGTGTTGACAAGTCAAATTAAAAGGGGGACAGGAACCAGTCATCCATGGAGAAGCAAAGTCATGTTGTTTGAGCCAGCTGGCCAGCACAGCTGGCAGTGTCCTACAGGACTGACTTCCTAAGAGTAGGTCACCAGAAATAAAGGGGCTCAAATAACTGGTTGGGAAGCCAGCAGCCTGGATTTGTTCACAGTTGAGAAACATGGTCTTTCCATCCATGGCAGACTCCTGGAAGAGGCTTCCATCAAAGGGCCAGTGACAGCTTGCCTCTGGTTATGAATGTCCGCTTTTCTGTTGATAGTGTAGCAAGGCTTGCTGATGTCACCCTCTCAATACTTTTTTTCCAGACTGTCCAGGACACCTTCTTCTGGCAACTATGGAAACAATGAGGGTGGTCCAAACAAATACAGAGCCTCAGATCCCAGATCCAGGACCCCACCTTATCAAGGACATCTTGCAGGCTTGGGCAAGGGTTCTATACAACACAGGGCAGACAGAGGATAGAGGGAGAAGGCAAGAGTGCAAAAATAGAGTTTGTAATCCAGAGAGCCCTGCTAACTAGAGTCATAAACTTAGACAAATAACTTAGGAATAATGTTGGTGCCAGTTTACAGCTATTGTCCCAGAACAATTATAAATAGTGCTCCTTTATTCTTAAATATCCTAGTTTGAATTTTGTATTCCTGAGCACTCTATAAATGACATCACTGACAAAAATGACCTAACCAAAAAATATACGCAGAAAAAAGTTGAGATGTAGAAACACATTATAGACAGCTAAAATGGGCTGTGCTCAGTAAAGGATCAGTTCTGATAAATCGGCAATAAAAGGAAGAGTATTAGAGAAATGTTGACCCTTCAAAATGGCTTTCTCAATTCCTTCATCTTTGTGTGGCCAGTGGTGCTGGTGGCAGGGGAGGTAGGACACATGTGTGATATTATTATGAAAACCTCTTAAGAGGACTTTAGGGCCTCTAAGCAAAGATGTCATATAGTCGTATCATTTCAACTTACAGTAATTTATTAAACCGATTTGTAAAGCAATAATGTATACTCATTTGAAAAGTATGAGTAAAAGGGGATGGTCAAGGAAATGGGTGGAGGAGGGAAATACTGAATTGCTGTCAGACTGTTCCATCTGAGAAAAAATAGAGAAGTTATCTGTATGGAACAAAACATACACAGTGAAACCAAAATCCAACAGGAAAATCCAGGCACCATAAGAAATTCAAAATTTTGTTTTATGGTTTTGTTTCTTAACTGAGGGAGTGGCAGCAGGTTTGGTGGAGTGTGTGTGTGTGTGTGTGTGTGTGTGTGTGTCTGTTGGAAATCACAGCAATGGAGAGAAACCGTCAGAGCTTTTAATTCTTTACAGAGAACAACTTGTTTCACACATGAGAGTGGGCTGGGCTAATTTTTCCACCAGAGTGGGACTGAAGAGTCAGTGATGGTTGCATTCACAGTCCAGAAGCAAGTGTGGACGCTGCTCCTGGTGCAGAGGTGGAACGACGAGTTTCCAGCTGTCTCAGGGTCTTGCTGGGATCTCGTTCACATCCACTGGTCATTCTGCAAACCACGGCCAGCATGGAAACCATAACAATCCACTCATTTTATTTTCCCTTTTGTATGCTGAAAAATGCATGAAAACCTCGTGAACTATAACGTGAGAGAGTCTAGAATGATGGTGATTCTGTTCCTCTTCCTTCAAAGGTAAGAGTGAGCTGGAAACGGGCGACATGTGGGTGTGAGCATCAGGAAGGACATCTATTTCCTTGTAATGGCTTCAGCCTCGGTTGCCTTTTATCCACTTAGGCCCACACGACAAGTCGCTCTGGAAACCTCGTCAGCTTGCCTGTGTGCAGATGTAATCGGACCTGCTCTGGGCAGTCCTAATTGCAAACACATTGCTCTCCTACGGTCGTTCCTACACAGGCCGTGGTCAGAGCCTTGCCAGAGTTTTCTGGCATCTTCTTCCTTCTTTGTTTCCAAATCTGCATTTTTCTATGAAAAAAGATGTACGAGAGGTTGTAAACAGGATAATTATATGGCAATATGATTTGCAATGCAGACTTTCCTTGTGGATTATTTTGAATGTGTAGGGGTTTGTTTTGGTGTGAGTGTTTTTTCCACTCCGCCTGTGAGTCAGGGAGATAAAATGTTGTTTTGAAAGCGCAAGTATATGGATCAACTAGAAACCTCCTACGATGTTGTCCAAGACATTTTATGAAAGATTACAGGGAGGAACAGCAAACAAAAGAGAAAGAAAGGAGGAAAGTGTAGGTGTGGAGGTCTCTGGCATTGGCTCCTATTGCTGAGGATGTGGGTGTATCTCTGCTGTCCTTTCTAGAACAGTGCAGAGAAGGAAGTGAAACTACAAGAACAGCTGTTGAGTGTGAAACGTTGCAAAGTCATCCTGTCTGAAGTGACCAGTGTTCTGGTTGGGGGGACTGGGTGGAATATAGTCTTTGAAAGGACACTCCTTTGTCCTTCCTCTATGTTTCACCAAAGTTTTCTCTGTGGTTTGCAAAGTCAGGTGTCCTGAATGGGAAGATGGGATGGGGTAATGTCAAACACATGCTTGTCCTGCAAGTTGCCTTCATAGATGCAGCACATTTTTTTATTTCAATATATAAATTATGTGATTTGTGGATGTTTGAGATAAACCTATGGCTGCACAGTTTCCTGATAAAACTCGAAGCTGCACTTTGAGTGTAAACTACGGTCTGTGACTGGTGACCAGGGAGCTCTACAGCAAGGAAGTCTTGGGAGTGCATGGTCGATTTTTCAGTGCCTCACACACTGCCTGATACATATTAGGTATTCAGTAAAAGGCATTTAAAAAGCTTCCAGTCTGCACCCAGAAACCTGAATTTGTTAATAATCAAAGTACATTTATAAAACAAACTGTTGATTCATTTCCCCAACAGCCAGGGATGCAGGGATGAAGAAAGTTCTATCCTGCTCGCATGAAGCTTCAGCTTAATGAGAAAAGCACATCCACAGGGGCTGAGTCAATAGAGCACATTGGAGCACAGAAGAAGGTCAGGAAAGCAAACTTTATATTCCTTTGTCCCCCAAGCATAAAATAAATAAAATAATGCCTGTGTCTGTTCCCTATCATTTCCTTTATTTTCAGGGAAGGAAGGCATGGAAACGTTAGAGAATAATGACTTCTCAAGTATACTAGCATCTATTCTAATTTTGAATAATAGAATTTACCATAACTCTTTTAGGTACATCATTCAGATTTAATGAATCCCCTTTCTGAAGAATCTTCCTTTAGATCACTGAGGAAGGACCTCATGCTGAAGAGGCAGGCCATCCTAAGCTGACTCTTACCGCCATGTGGTCTCATATTTGGCAATCCCTGAAAGGGGATCACATATGTCAAGTGACATAAGTGCAATTATCTTACTCTGAGGATAAGCCGTGCATAGTGAAGCCTTTGTAAATAACCTACTCAACCTGGAGAAGGATTGACAACCATCATATGTAAGTAACTGCTGCAAAGATTCTTAGATGGGCAACAGTTTGCCTTGTAACTTCAAGCATAAGCAGTAGCAACACTACTTCTCATTTGAGGTCTTCTGAAGGAAAGAAGTGGAGAGCATGGAGTGAGACTCAAAAACATCAACATGGGAGGCTGGAGCAGTGGCTCGGTAGTTACCATGCTTGCCCGGCACATGCAAGTACGCGAGTTCAAACCCCAGCACCATGTACACAACGAAGTCTTAGAGCAACGAAAGCTATGTGAAAAACTAAACAAAAAATGTTTCTCTCTCTCTCTCTCTCACTGTCCTTCTGTCTTAAAAAATATCAACATGGAATAAATGATATACCGCTATCTTTTTCCAGTATGAAGACTCTTAATGCTGTCAATAGTCACATCAACAAGTATTAATTGACAAAGTAAATTTTTGTCACCAGTAGTAATCTTTGTGCACTCTGTTTATAACATTAAGAAGGCAAATTAAATCTTTCTCAGACATTTTTAAGTTAAATATATTAAATAAGGTTTCTAAGACTATCCATTTAAGAAGTTCTTGATCTTTATGACGAATCTCATTCTGGGGCAGTTAGAGACTTGCTGAAAAACGTATTTCAGAAGAGTTTATTTAAAGGAAACATACAAAACATGTTCAGCAATTATTAATTATTAACATAACTAGAGGCAATAAGAAAACTTGTATAAATAATATTTTAGTTGATTTCCAAGACTCATTTAGAGCAGTTCAGTTGAATTTATTTCAACATTTTTCCTAGAAAATTTGACACATAACTGCAAAGCAACAAATTCCTTTCTTGGTCTGTTGGTTACATTATTAATTATCATCAATATACTATCCCCCAATAAAACAGAAAAGGAAGAGAAATTAGAATCTTATGTAATTAGACCCTGGCTAATATATTGGCTCAATAGCTCAACTATGGCTAATTCTACAGTTAATTTTAGGCTATCCATCCAAGATAATGTGCAAGGCAATAATAAGAGAACATTGATTGTGTGACATGTGCTTTAGCAGATATCAAGAAATAAAGATTGATTTGGCCATGACCTTTGAAAACCTTTTTTTTACTACTGTATCCCTAGCACCTAGGATAGCACCTATTACATTGAAGATTTTCAATGATTATTAAGTGAGTAAGGAAATGATCACGTGGACATTCCTTCAGAAAAACATAGTTTAAGTGGGGAAATTGACATGCACGCTATTAATTCAGTACTCTGCTGCCCATGGCAGCCTCCCTCCACCCGCCTCCCCATCATGATCTCCAGACTGCCTTTCAACCACCGCACATAGTCCTTTCTTGAGTATGCAGTAAAATGGTAAAAAGGTTTAAAGTAAAACAAATCTGGTTTTAATTTTCTGTTACACTACTAGCTGGGTGACAAATTATTTGTAATTTTTTTTGTTTGTTTTTAGTCTTTGATTTATCAAATGGAGGAAATAGTATTGGCCATGAATAGCATTTTGAAAAATCAGATGACATTATATAAAATCCTGATCCCAGGGTTAATCACATAGTAATCATTTAAGAAACTGTGGATTTCTGGTATTGGTCCCTCCTCTTTGTCCCTAGCTTTTTCTTCCAAACTGCATTATCCTTTCCCTCTGGATCACAGTCCTATTTGCTAATCAACTAAAAAGCAGTTTCCCTACATGGCTGATTTGAGAATTATTGGGCCCATCCCTGATCTATAAATTTAGAATCTCCTGAGGAGTCTAAAACCTATAGAAGGCTCATTGTCAACCCAGGTGAATTCTGAAGATGAGCTATGTTTGATTACTTTGGAAGTACTAGGTGACTTTCGAAGCCAGGTCATAAAAGGTGAAATGACCTCCATGTGGCTCTCTCTGTGTCTTGGTTTTGCCCTTTCTGTACCTTGAGCCTCTGTGTAAGAGTCTAACTGTTCTGAAGCTGCCATGCTGGAGAGACCATGTGGAGACAAAAGGAAACACCAAGGAGCTGCAGCTCTTCTAACCCCTGTTCTGAGGCTTCCCAGCCCAGGAGCCAGACACATGAGAAAGGAAGCCATCAAGATGGCTCCACAGGCTCTTTTCCAGCTGGAACTAAGGAGGGTGCAGAAAAGAAGAAAGAGAAGGTTTCTGCTATGCCAGAAACCCTTAAGAAAAAGCCAAGGAATTTCACAGAGCTGATAGTAATGCACTTGACAAAGAAGTTTTTCCAAAAGATGCTTGGAAAGATGAAGAAGAAGCTTATCTATGAAAAAGCTAAGCACTGTCACAGGAATATAGGCAGACATATAAAACTGAGATTCAAATTGAGGATAGGATGGTTAAAAAAAAATGCTGGCAACTTCTATGTAACTACAGAACCAAAATTAGCCTTAGTCATCAGGATCAGAGAGGCATCCGTGATGTGAACCAAAAGGTCCTCAAGATGTTATAGCTTCTTACCCTTTACCAGATCTGCAAAGGCATCTTTGTTAAGCTCACCAGGACTTCAATTAACATGCTGAGGATGGATCTAAATATTGCAGGGTGGTGTCCAAACCTGAACTCAGTAAATGGACTGATCTACATGTGTGGTTATGGGAAAATCAACAAGAATTGACTTTCCTTGACGGGTAACACTGGTTGCTCCGTCTCTTATTAAGTGTGGCATCATCTGCATGGAGGATCCGTTTCATGAGATCTGTACCATTGGGAAGTACTTCAAAGAAGCAAGCAGCTTCTAGTAGCTCTACAAATTATCTTCTGCATGAGGTGGGATGAAGAAAAAGACCACCCATTTTGTAGAAAATGGAAATGCTGGCAACAGGAAAGACCAGCTACACTACTTTAAGGATAAACCAAGCTATCTACCACGGTATGCTTGTAAACGGGTTAGTTAATAAATAGTGCCTGCTCTCAAAGAAAAAAAAAAAAGACTCCATGCACCTAACCCCAGAACTTCAAAAGATGATAGTAATTGATTTACGTTTCTTTATACCACCATGCAGCAATAACAACTGGAATACTCTGTCCTGAGCTCTGTGATTTTGTTTCTATTTACACATCTGCTTTGTTTTTCTCTTTCTGTGCACAGACCAGACTCATGCATCTGGCCATATACATAAATCAGTATGGCTATGCAGCCACACCGCATGCCCTACAGAGGTTTGAATGTGCATAACAATAGCCTGGAAATTTTTTTTTTAAAATTCAGAGCCAACTCCCATCCACAGACCCTGTCTTCCATGATTTGAAAATGAGTGGCAGGCCACAAGAGAGTTCACCACTACGTCCTTCAGAGTAAGTCTCCAAGACAACAAGCACTTTCTATATAATCAGGATATTGGGACATATGCCTGGAACTTAACTAATTTTAAAAAGTCTTATTTAAAACAGAATCCACATTCAAATTTCCTCATTTTCTTTCAAAATTTCTTTCAGAGAAGTCGCCCCCCAAACACCTTTAATCCAATTAAGGATCAAGCATCTTGATATCCTATAATCTAGACTAATTGTTCTGCTTTCTTGAAATATTTTTTATAAGAATAATATTTTTGAGAGTCCAAAAAATATTATACTGTCACAAAATCTGGCTTTGATTTGTCTCTCATGAATAGATACAAGTTTTACATTTTTTTGTCAAGAATATTTCATAGCCACCAATTATATACTTCATATTGCAACACTGTAGGAGATTCAAGGTGCTACTTTTTCCCTTATTTTTTATGATGTTGGGTCGGATCACTTAGTTAAATTACCGCTGTGTTCTTTTTTAAAGTACAAAGAAAACCTTTTTTCAACAGAGGTCCCCAGTGTCCACCTCCCTCATCTCATTGGTGAGAACAGATCACAGTCACTCAACTCACTCATTGAAAGGGGGGATGATTATCCTTTGATTGGCTTGAACTGAAAATGATTTAATCCCTGGGGATGAGGAGCAACCTTGCCTCCCTGCAAATGGCGGTTTGTCAACCTGTGGAGGAGCTGATTGACAGTAGAAACCATTGGCCAGGAGGAATGACCTTAGGATAGGCAACCAAGAGTGCTTGCCACTTGTGCCCAATATTGCACAGCTAGTTAAAGCAGAAACTGTTCTTTGATTCCTGTTACAACATAGCATGCTGCCTTCTTACAAGATTAAGAATTTATAGCTTGTAAAATACTTTATAGTCCTCCTGTGAGAAATTCAATATTTATTTGCCCTGCAAGATAAAAACAGAAATTTATTTTTTTCTTTTCAGCTTTTCTTAATCCATGATTCTTCACAGTGTGATAATGATACAGCCATATATAACCTCTGCCAAAAATATTTTTTTCCTTACAAAATAGGCCAATAAGTTTCACACAGAATAAGTTTATGGAATGTAAACAGTACAATTTTAAAGCATTTTTCAACTCTATTATTCTTTTTAAAAGTTCTAGAGTCGGAAAATCAAAAGAAGCTATAATCCTATCAGGACAAGAAGCCAAAATTGCGGCTGCTTTTATGAAGATTATCAGGACTGTTAATAATGGTCATTCAGACCTCTTGAGTCTAGATAATTGTGTTGGATATTTACAAAATGTGGTTTTCTTATGAGAATTCTGGGATTTTGGGATCTTGTTCCAGCTAAAAATTAGATATAAAAAACAAAAGTTGAGGGTTGTACTAATCAAGCAATATTCTTCTTCTAGCTTTAGAGTTTATTTTTTTCCATGCCTTCAGAAGTAGGATAGGCAACAGTCTACATTTTATGACTTAGAAGATTCAAATACAGTTCTTTTACCATCTTGTCAAGGCCTAAAATTTTACTATTTGAGTCTTAAATTCACTCCTCTCCCCATTTCCAGCAAAGATCTCTTACTGCATCCAGCCCCATCCTTCCTATGCCAAAGCTATTTTCCCTCTTTATCTTTATAAGGAGCCCACAGTCATCTCTGCATGGTCCTAATCCATAGGTACCCCACACATCTTTCAAACATCGACCAGCACTTTAGCAATGGGACTTCAAGTTCCAGCAAAACCTAAGTGCACAGAGGTCCAAATAATCAGTGGAAAATGGGCTTTGGGCAGAGCAAAGGACTGGAGGTATTTGGGGAAAGGAAAAGGGAGGGAATATTATAAGCAATCTGTACCTGCTTCACAAAACCAGGCTCCTGTTCTCAGAGCTCACCACCCTTTCTGTTATCCACAGCCTCTGACCTTGACATTCACTAACACTTTCCTTCTTTGCTGTAATCTTAACTCAATAGAATGGTGCTTGTGGTTTAACCTTGTTTCACCCCAAAACAAACAAAAACACATAAATAAACAAATAGAAGATGGCCAAATATGACAGAGAACTGTGGGGCTATTTGTGTGCAAGGGACCCAAATATGATTTCTACATAGATTTGCCATCTCTCCCACACAATGAATTTTTTTTTTTTAATGTGGAGAGAATTCTCAAAACTACTATTCCAGCTGTTGTATTCTTTGGCATTTGCCCACATACCTCAAGAGAGGTAGATATGAAAAAAACAGTATTTGACCATGTAACTATAGTTACAGGCCACAGACAACCAAGGGGGCAGAAATTTAAAGATGAATGCAATATGCAACCTTGCCCTGATTCTGTCTCCCTGGATAAACTCTGCTCACCATTGAAATCTAAGTGTTCCCTAGTCCCAGATAATTGACAGGCAGTGGGAGAAGGTAAAATCAAGTAGAAATTGAACACTGAATAGAAAAGCACATCCTTTCCAAGAAAAATTCCATTTCATTGTGGAATGAGGAAAATGCCCCGTTCTCTTGTTTAGATAAATTCCAACCCCAACCGTGTTTACACTGATTTCTCCACAGGGAGAAAAGAGAGACTATTTCTTTGAAAAGCCAGTGACAGAAAAAGACTCAAGTTTAATTTGGTTTCATCTTGAAGGTTTGAAGTAAAACAATTCTTTGTAAGGATTTATAAATAAGACATTCATTAATTAAACTCACAATATCATTTTAAAGTGAATACTACTGAATTCATTTAACTAGTGATGAGTTTCTGGCAGAGAAATTGAGCAATTAGACTTGTTCAGTAAAGCATTTAAAAGCCTAGAAGAAAAAAAATCCAAGAGTTCCTAATACCTCATTCTTCATGCTGACTTCGTCTTAGGTTTGGAATCAGATATTCAGTATATAATTATAGTAGAAAGAAATTCTGCTGTGACCCAGATGGAATCATAAGTATAACCTAGGCAAATGGCCTGAAGTATCAGTATTTCCCATTTGAAGAGGACTGCCAGAGCATGTCACATCTAGAAAAGGAATCCACAAGTCCATGAGAACTGTCACCCCTTTCACAGAGATGAACATCTATCCTGACCCCTTCTGCAGTTCTCAGGCAACTTCCATCCCCCAAGTCGGTGCTGCCACTGAACACTTTTTATATTAGTGACACAAAAGCATCTTGAGTCTCAAAAGTTTTCCCCCAAGGTCAGTCTCTCCATCTTTGATGTAACTCTGCCTGCCTCTGATTCTTCTGTTTGCACACCACACCAACATCTGCACCTGTCAACTCACCGTGGGTCCCGAAGTCCAGCCAGTTTTGTTGCCACGTTCATGTTCAGTCTTTTTCAGGCTTTATTTAATTACAGTACTTTGTAATCACTACCTTCAACACTGCTTTCCTTTCAGTCTGTCTTTTGACCTAATTCAAAGACTTTGATTATACACAAATCAAGACTTTTGGTCTCACTCCCTCTTCCCTGTGAGTTTCAGAATCTTTCCCCCAGTGTCCCGTATTCACTTACCTGACTCAGGTAAATAAGGCATCTCTAGTATCTAGCGACCCAGCCACTTTCTTTTGCCTCTATGTCTTTGCTTCAGTGATCCATCCATGAGTTCTTTCCATGCCTTCAGGATCACTTCATCCAATAGCCTTTCATTGGTCCGGATGCCCCATTTGTTCTCTGTGCTTTCCTTATGCAATTAGTCACTCCAATAAATATTTACTGGTATGTCAGAAGAACCAAATGTAATAAGAAAGACATAAGGATGATTTAATAAGCATAATAACTAACTCAAAGATCTTACACTCTTCAGGAGAGGTTAAGATATAGAGGGGTAAAGTAAATAATCTTAATATATAGAATGCATATAATATCATTCAAATGGTACAGACAAGTTAATATGGGGGTTTAGAATCAGTGAAGATTCACGGAAGAGGTGGCTTCGTAGTACAGTCTTATAGACAAATGGGCCAAAGAAATGTATTTCAGGTATGAAAACAGTACCAAAGAAGAAACAAGGAGTGAGACAGGATGAAGCTTGGAGAGGCTAGAATGCAGAGTACATAAAAGGACATATGGAGAAAGAACATGGAACAAGTTATGCTATATTGATGCTACAGTGTCTAAATACTGTTTTGAAGCCACTGGCAGCTTGTGATGGCAGTGAGCTGATTAGAGTTGGACTCTAGCAACGCTAGTTTAGCATTGGTACAGGCAAAACCAAAAAGTTATTTAAGAAACAATTACAACCAACACTGAGGTAAACAGCATGGAGATCCTGAATTAGAGTAGTGACCATGGGAATGAGAAGAAAGAAATATTCAATAGAGATTCCAAAAACAGAACTAAATTGGAAACTGGCTGGATTAAAGAATAAAAAAAGACAGAGAAGCAAAAAGTAACCCCAAAAGTTTATAATGTTCTCGTTTACAGATAGATGTCCTAGCCTATCCATGCTCCTTTATTCAGTCAACAAATACTGATTAAGAACCTACTATGTGCCCAAAACTAGCCTAGGAACCAGATTCAGTAGCAAATGGGAAAAAAAAAAAACCCTTCCCATGAGGGAATTAACAACCTGAAGGAACAACTAGTTATAAAGTACTAACGATGCAGCCTCAGAGGGCAGAGGAGGCCCAAGGAATAAGTGGTTAAGTCACTGCTAGGAGGAAAGGACCTCAGAGACCAGGCTGCCTAAGAGTCAGATTCAGTCATGATCACCCAGGGAAGAAAGCCACCTCCTCTAAGAATGTTCTTCTCCTGCTCCTTAGGGGCCTGGGTCTTAGACTCAACTGAAACAAATACATGGATTATATTGACTTATTTCTTTTCATTGTCACAAAAAAAATGCATTAGGCTATGTGGCATGTGGCGGGAAGGAAGGGAACTGGCCCTTCAATGAAACAGAGAGTTCCAGGCTGAGTCACTGAGCCAGCAGTCCTCTCTGACTCTCACCTGACAGCTGTGTGAGCTTTCACAAGTACTTTTCTAGACCTCAGTTTTGTTTTCCATAAAATATAGCAATTTTCAAAAACTATTTTATTTATTGTTATAGAAATAAAAATAATTATTAAAGTGATTTCTAAAACACAATATATAGTTGCTCATCTATTTTAGATAAAATTTCCATAGAAAACCAACAGCACACTTCCATGAGACTAGAAGAGTTGATTTACAGAGGGAATCTTCACAAAGTGCAGCAGGTTAGGGGAAAAGAGTGGTGCTCCAGGGCAAGCAGCGCCAGCCAGCTGTCAGCATATCTGGACCAAAAGGAGTAGCGGTGAGTCATTGTAGGAATTGGAAAAGAGAAAACCCCGTGGACTGTAGAAGGTATCTGAAAGTAACAGTGCAAAGTAGAAGACCAGGAAGTAAATTCCTCACTTACCTTCTTCCTTTCCTCCATTCAGTTGCCAGAAAGTGCAGTCCTCCACTCAGCCACGAGAAGTCTGGCCAGAGCCAATCAGAAGCCAGAGAAGGAGAGATTCTTGCTGGTGTCAGCTATCCAGGATCGCCTCGGGGTTAGCTATTTAGGTGGAGGAGGTTTCTGGCCCAATATAAGTGTGCTCTATTAATCAACTTCAGTGACCTTCAGAATCACCTGGTAGAGCTTGTTAGAAATTAGAGTCATACAATCAACAATGTAGAATGCACTGTACCCCCCTGAGCAGTCAAATAATACTATGCTTTCATTTAATTCAGGAAAATGTACAAATAATTTACATACACACACACACATATACATACATATATAAAGAGAAAGAGAGACTTGTATATCTCTTATAGGGGTGTAATAAAGAAGAATCAAGAGACTGAGGAGTGGGCATTGTGGGGGAAACCATGATTTAGACTAAATGCATACCATATTGTCACTTTATATGCATTTATGATTGTCCAACAACTCATCTCCTTAATAACAATTTAAAAAGAAACCTAACTTATAAGCAATAGAAATATCTAAATGCTAAGAGATGCATTTATTTTATAAGGACGAGCAACTTTTATAGCTATACTTGGAGCCATGAGTTCAAAAGACTTTTATGAAGACAGAGAAGTAGATGTTGGGTCTTAGACAATGTTTGTTTAATTGATTTCATCCACGTATGGTCTACGCAGAACGATAATCATTTCATAAATTCAAAGTCTCTGTACAGATATTCCTTATAGCTCCATAATTAAGTGGTAAAATAAAACAGCAATTATTGTTAAAATTAATTTATTAATTTAAGTCACGGGCCTCATCCCAGAAATTCTGAATCTACAAGCCTTGGAGACGGAGACCAGCAATGTACTGTTTTACAGAGCATCCAGAGATTCTCATGTACATGATCAGTGGACCACATTTTGAGAACACAGAAATAGATATTTAATTTCTAGTTATCTTAATAAGTTCTCAAGGAGTTTGGTTTCTACATGATGCTCAGCTGAAGCAAGTTATTTTCCTTTATGGGAGGAAGATCTTAAGAATAAGTGCAAACTAATCCATCAGGAAAGAAGACATTTGACCCTATTCCCGAACAACTTATGTATCCTGGAGACTGTTTATGGGAACCTGAGGCGTTTTCATTTCTGCTGGACTCATCATTTGGCATAGTTCAATGGAACTATGATCTTCCCAAGACCCCAAGATCTTCCTTGGGGTAGTGCACAAATAAGCACAGAAAAGACACTTTGGGTACAATGTTGCATTTCCCTATGCATTTGTGAAGCAAATTGTACAGAATGTCACTCCATAAGAAAGACTTCTTAATGTTTTTCAGTATTCTGGTGCACTAGAAATCACTGCCTTTTCACTACCTTCACGGCCCTAGCACCCACGCACTGAGCATATGGCAAGGGCTCAATGGTAAGTGTCAATGCCACCGTTTTATTACTGGACAAACAGGAAAAATGAGTGCAGTCTCAGTGTATGCTGAAAATCTACTTTGTGATTTTTAAAAAACATAGCATGATTTCCTTTAAAATTAGGAGGTTAAACTTCCATTTTAAACCAACCCCATCAAAAGTTCAAACAAGTTTTTAAAATGGTGCGCAAGTGCAACATTCCTCAAGCTTACCGAGTGGGTATAGGAAGGCGGGCACCACAAACTGCTGTCTGTCATTCCCCTCAGGCTCCCACCTACTGTTCTGTAAGTCTGTGTAGTTGTTATTCAAAGCAACTAAAATTTTTCTTTTAAAAAAAATGTTTAACTTGGAGGCTGGAGCAGTGGCTCAGTGGTTATGGCGCCTGCCTAGCATTCGCAAGTTCAAGGGTTCAAATCCCAGCACCATGCACACAATGAAGTATTCGAGCAAAAAAGTCATATGAAAACTAAAAAAAAAAAAAAAAAAATTGATTCTCTTTCTCTCTCTCTCTCTCTTTCTCTCTCTCTGTCCCTCTCTCTTTAAAAAAAAAATGGGGGCTGGAATGGTGGCTCTGCAGTTATGGCACTTGCCCAGCATGCACAAGCACTTGGGTTCAAACCCCAGCACCCATATACACAACTTAGTATCAGAGCAATAAAAGCCATGTGAAAAACTCAATAAAATTTATTCTCTCTGTCTTTCTCTCTCTCTCTCTCTCTCACTGTCCCTCTCTCTTTTAAAAAAAAATGTTTAACTTGTGAAGATGACATAACAGTGAAATGCCTCCTTCTCTGTATTTACGTGTTTGTCAGACACGCCTTTTCATAGGCGTGGAAGTCACAAAACCAAATCTCAGCAGCTAGATTACATAGCCTGAGAGTGACTTTATTTCATTCCAGCATGCACTGCCCATGCAACACCTGCTCCCAGCAGAGCACAGTGAGTATTTTGCACACACCTACACATATTCTTGGGGCAGGAATCGCAGCTGTTTGTAATTTTACTGTAACTATAACCCTGAGTGTGAAATAGAACTAAAATAGTTATGAGCCTTTAAAATGACAAAGCATGCAGATGACCTTTCTGGTAAGGCTTCAAAAGTATAAAATAATAAGGTGGTTATTTAATAATTTCCAGATCCACTGGGTAGGGTTTCATTATTTTCTTGAACATGAATGATGTTTTTAAGAGTCCCTTCCACAGGACAAAACAGCCTGTCACTATCAGAAATGGTCTCTTTACTACACTTCTTTTCCTATTTTTGTGTCAGTCCAGTACAGAGATAACACTAAGTTTGTAACTCCTAAATGCATTCATTTAATATGATCTAGTCAGTGAAAGTGAGTTTTTGTTTATCTGAAAAAAAAAATATGTCCCCAATACAAACATGTCATTATCTTAGACTCTCTGTGGTTAGCATTGAGATTCTATATGGTACTGTTTTCCAGTGGTTTCTATTTTAGTGTAGTTGTTTTCCATTTCAAGAAACATAAGATCCAACTCAAAATGGCTTAGAGAATGAAAATATTTATTCTTTCATCATAAAGAATCCCAAAGAAACAGATTCCAAAGCTGATTAATCCGAACTATTAAAGACCCAGGTTGTTCCTCCATTTATAGTCTTTCATCTGAATTTCCAGAGACTGAAAAAAGGACAGTGTATCAGTTAGGATTTTCCCAGAAACAGAACCAGAAGGAGATATATATAATTTGAAATAATTGGCTTATGTGTGAGAGGAAGCTGGCAAGTCCAGAATCCATAGAGTAAGCTGGTGGGCTGGGAACTCTCCAGCAGGAACTGACGCTGCTGTCTCGAGGCAGAATTTCTTCTTCCTGAGGGAAACTTCAGCTCCTAAAGCCACTCTGAGTACCAAAGATAACCTCCTTTACTTAAAGTCAACGTATGTGTAGATGGTAACCACATTTATAAACATCTTTAGCATTTGGTTGAATAACTGGGTACTAGAGATGAACTAAGTTGGCACACAAAATTAACCATTACAGACAGTTTCTTCCTTATATAGATCTTTTTAAGAGCAAAGAAACTTTTCCCAGAAGTCTCCCAACAGATATCTTCTCAATTTTCATTAGCTACTGCTGGGATTTATACCCCTTATAAAATCAATCCATTATAAGGAGAATGAGTTCAAGCTTGGTTTAAATCAACTGGGTTTTAGCTGAGCCACATAGGAGAAGAGTATATGTCAGAACTTAATTTGGGCTGTGGCACATCTAAGAAGGGGAAAGAAGTTGTTGCATATGTGAAAGAAAGTATCAGGTACATAGTAGGAGCTTGATAGATACTTCAGTGAACAAATAAGTCAGTGAAGGAGCCGTGATACATACTGAAGATGAGTGCTGATAATTTTTGCAAAATATATATCCTGTCAAGATGTAACAGGCAGTCTATACACTGTATGCATGAAGTGTACCTCCTCTTTGCATAATATTCCAGTCAGATCTTTGACACACACTGCTAAGGCTTGTTACTCATAAATACTAAGTGAATGCTAACTGTGCTCTAGGGACCGAACTGAAAAAGGCAGGGAGAACCCATTCTAAATGTATAAGCTATTTCATTTAGCACATTAAGTGCAAAGATTTCCTGCGGATATAAACTCCTAATTCTAAAACACACACTAATATACCGGGGTTTTTCTGCTTTTTCTTTTTTTGTAAGTAAGACTACAGTTTAGATAAAGCTCCTAAAGAAGCTGTGAAGCTTGCCTGGGGACTATGAATTGCTCCAAGGAATAAATATCAAGGGATGCTCAGGAAAAGCAATGATTTTCTTGTTTTACCTGATACAAGGTTCTTTGTTCATGTTCAGCTGTTATCAGAGCTTGTTTTGACCAAGAGTCTGAGTTCACGTGGCATGTGATATAGGAACAAGATGGAGATGTGTTCAGAATAAATGCTATATACCATGCACACACTCACACATTCACAAACACACACACACACACACACACACACACACACACACACACACAGCCAACCACCACTACCACCTGGCATTTACTGCTGTTGTTTCACTACCTTTACAATTAGGTACTGTCTTATGTTCCTTTTATATTAATTTTTAAAATTCTTTCTGATGGTCAATATGAAATTATGTTCCAGCTCTCTAGTTAGAATGCAACTTTATGTATTAAAAATATTATTGGAAACTTATGAGGAGCTCCTGTGGCTAAGAGGAAGCCTATGATGTATTCCCCCTTTCTTGAACACTTTGGAAAACACATCCCTATCATCTCTCTTCCTTCTCCTGGGTACAGATCAATTTGCTACCATGTACTAGTCCTGTAATCCTAGCTCAATCCTTTACTCATTCTCAAATTCGGTTCGTTTCTTTCCATGAAAAATAGGAAGAACAATAATTTTCTGAAATGCCTTGGAAGATTGCAGATATCTGTTTCCAATATCAGGTTTTCCCCCACTATCCTTCTGGGCAAGAACTACACCTTTTTGTTTGCTTATTTGTTTGTTTGTTTGTTTGTTTGTTAAAATAGAGAGAGAATGAGAGAGAGAGAGAGAGAGAATCAATTTTATTTATTTTTTTCATCTGACCTTTGTTTCTCTGACACTTAGTTGTACATGTGGTGCTGGGGTTTGAACCCAGGTCCTTGCACATGCTAGGCAAGTGCTGTAACTACTGAGCCACTGCTCCAGCCCAAGAACTATGCCATTTTTACCTTTTCCTTTATTAATAATTGTTGGCTGGTTGCCATAATGAAATATTTGTGCCATATCAATTAGAGATTCCAAATATTTTCAAAACACATTCCTCTAGAAAAGTATTTTCTCATTTGACTCTTGAAAGTCTTCCACACTTATTCTTCCCAGTGGAGTTTTGTTGAGTGGGAAACTCAAGAAGATTTTGATTTTGAACCCTGCATCAGTCACCATGTCTTGCTTTTAAATAAGATTAGTTTAGGCTTGAACAAGACTGCTAGATGAAGGAAAGGCAAAATGTTGCTAATATATACATATTAATATTTATATTTGATATAAGTCGATAATGAATCATTACATACTGCCTATGTGATATGTTAATAAATTAGAGGTCTACAAAAGACGTTGAACATGTAAGCAGGAAGATAATATTCCACTGGGGAAACTAGAAAAAAAATGTTGATTTCATGTTGATCAATTTAATGTGGGAAAAGTGGTGTAATTAAAAGAAAGTTTTATTAATGAAAAAGTAAAAATTATGTTCATGAACAAATTTTTCATTACATAAAAATTAAGTAGAACAGTGGTATATGTGTGTTTTTAAAAGGATGTGGTTCAAATAAAATACCCTCTCCCTTGCACTGGTTGAAGGACATTCAGGAAATGGTTATCAAATGCCATGTTCATGGGATTTGGGAGACAACCTGATGATCTGGAAGTAGAAAGAAGACTGAAAATGCAATCCAAAATCAGAGAAGGTATGTGAGCAGGCTAAGAGCACAGTGGGATTACAGATGAAGAGAGCAAAGAGAAAAACTCAAGCAACGGTGTGTGCAGGAGAGACTTGCTCAGCCCATGTTCAACATCTGGACGCCTTCAAAAGAAAAGCAGGCTCATACGCACTGTCAGCTTGAAGTTATTCCTCCAGCTAGCACATGGAGGGGATTTAATACCCTTAATTTAATTTCCTGTTAGAGAGCAAAATGAATCGTGCGTCAAAAATGCAATCATTATCTCTTTGTTGATGGGTGTTTCTCTAAAAGTACAGAGAACAAGGAGTCTCTTAAGAGACGCTGACGTTACAAAAATCAGTTTTGTAGACTTTCGAAGACTGTTAACGTCGCCTTGTCATTTTCCAAATCTGAAGCAAGAAATTGCAAAAATGAAATGAGAAAGGGAAAGGAAATACATTTCATTTTCTAGATTGTAAGGGAACAGTAGATATTTTTTCTAGTAGTATATATAGTAATCTGTGCAGCAAGTGTAAACTATTTGGTTCCCTAAAATTTGACAGTAGGGGTTTGCATTTCACTTCAGGGAAGTGACCCTGAAGCAGGAAGAAAGGCTCATGTAGTGTAGGACATCATTGTTCTGATTCAGAGATGAAGGGAGAGTAAAGCCGCACCTGTCTTTCATGCCTGGATTTTTACTTCCAGGTTGCAATGAAAATATAGTTAGCCATTGGATAATTACTGGGTAAACTTGGTGGAATTAGACAGGCACAAACAAACATAGTGCCTCAGTATGCCATGACATCTGTAAAGTGGGCCTGATTTCCCCTGGATTCCTCTGGATTTGGAGTTCTCTCTGTCACCAGATTTTCATCTGCTATATAAAACTTTCACCTCCAAAGACACTACTGAGACAATTTTGCCCCTTGAAACAAAGTTCAAAGGTGTCACTTAGGTATTATGTAATGTTCTTCTGTTGCGAGAACTTGAGATAATATATATAGGCATGCTTTCTAAACTGAAAAATGCTGTCGAAGTTTTGTTGCTAGTACATAGCTAAGATAAACTTGGTTGTGAAAGGGAAATGTGACTGAACTATAATTTTCAGTTTTTGGAACCAACTTCCAATTTTTTTACCATTTCATCAATCTGCTGTGTAATTGTTTTAAGTTATCTATATATTGGGCAATATTCTGGCCCTCTTCTCTCAGTACAACATTAGAACAAAAATTTTTATAGGTTTAATGCAAAAATTGACACAGTCAGGAGCTATAGTTTTGGTTTGGAGACATTAAAAGACAAATGTTTGGGGAGATGCCTTTAAGAGTTTAGAATCAGTCTGAATGCTTGGTTCTCACCACTGCCTCCCCTCCCCTGTCCACAGCTCCCAGCTTCTGCACTGGCCCCTCCCCACCCTTGCCTTGTTAGACTCCTCACTGCCTCTGGATCTTCAGCAGACTCCCGGATGGTAGGGTCTCCAGACGATTAGAGAGGTCCACAGTCACTTTACCTTTAGATTCTTTGTACCACAATAGGGTTAACAAAATTGTGGTGTATTGTAATTTCTTCCATCTAGCTAATCAATCCCTTAATACACAATAGACACATGACTCCACGAATGGCCTTTTTTCATACAGAAGTCAAAACTCTAAATTGTATACAGGTGAAGTCCAAATGGCGTTCCCAACCCCCTCCAGGGTCCTGAGTGTGTGTCTGTCTGCCTGACCTTCCCAAGTGCCTTCCGTCCTGGGTCATGGAGACTACATATATGTAGCCACACCCTTTCCATCGTTTTCCAGGTGACAGTGTGAGCTGTCATTTTACAACTGGGAAAGCCCCATTGTCTCTTGGTCCATTACTGGATGCTGGAGCTTTCCTGAAACTGGTTCGCTCACTTTGAAAGCTCTTTTCACTTTTCAAAACACCAGAGTGAACACACTGATGCTAAATTAGGCGATCTGTACAGCAGTGCCTGGACTAGAGAAGCTGGTGCTGCTATTTTGTTCCAGCCTGCACAGATAACACTCAACCTCCTAATGGAAGGAAAACACATTGCTGTCTTAATTGGGGTAAAGGGGAGCTATAATAACAAGTAGTCAGCTATCCCTCCTGAAAAACTCCATGTTGGGAAGATACGTATGCTACACAAACCCTGGTTCCTGCTTGTCTATTGTAATGCCCTAACATACCTAAGAATTCTCTGACCTAACCAGATTCTTTCCAGCCCATGATTGACTCCACGTGCCCTGTATATCTCCTGTCTCACCATCAACTCAGAGCAGTTCCAAGACACTGAGAGATTAAATTCTGAAAAACAAGCCTCATAAAAATGGAAAATCCAATTAACTTTAGATACAGTCTCAGCATACCAGCAACGGCACCGTAATTTTGCCTTCTGTGAAAATGGTTTAGCTGTTCATTAGGTAGCATGTCAAAAATTAAACAATGCCAATTATTTTCCTTGTCCTGATATCTAGCATTATCTGGGGAATTGTATTAGAAGACTGATTACTGATAAACATTTTAATGAGATGTAATTCCTGGAATCTTTGGGGGTTTTTCCTGCTTTTTCTTGTATGTACTGGTGTGAAAGAAAATATCTCTTTCAGGAATGCAGGCTAAACTTCCTGTTCAATGGTTTGGGGATTGTGAAATGATGCTGTGGGTCATGTTGATGTCCCAGATTTTTAGCTTTCCTAAGTGAAAACTGATATTAAATAGTGATACTATCAGGTTACTCTCCCAGCTGCTTTGTGAGAGAAGGAAGAAAGTGATTGTCATCCTTGCTTACAGACCGGGAAACGGAAAGGTCACATGACTTGCTCAGGTCTTCCTATGGGATTATTGATAGAGCTGGAAGCAAAAGCCCAGCAAGTGTTCACCCCAGGCTGTGCCTTGTCATGTTGACAAAGCTGACATTTCCTGAGCTTTTACCGCATGCCCTCATTTTATTACTTTTTACAGATTTCACTTAGTCTCATTCGCTAAAAAATCCATTCTTTACCACAACATTATGAAGACAAAAATATGATTAAGACATAATCCCCGTCCACCAAAGGGTTAAGATAGCATCCTAAATACAAAGCAGAGAAATAATAAATAGCACATTAGACATACAAGAAAGTCACATTAAAGCCTTTTGCAAGTAGGTAACGTCTGAGTTATGGATGCGTGTATAGACATACTTAGAAGCGCATGAGTGTTATGGAAGTTGAGTAGATCTCCTCTGGCTAGATAAAGGCAAACAAGGGGAAACAACTGAGGAAGAGGGGAGGAAGGCTGGGCTACATTGTCCTCCCCTGAAGTTTCTTTTGATTTAGCCATCATGTCCTTTCCTGGGTGGAATTACACCAATTTAATACTGTGTATAATAAGGCTTAGGGAACTTTGTAAAAAATGCAGATTCGTGCCCATCCCCACCCCACCTCCCAATTAGCTTCCATGAGTCTCCAGGGAGATCCTGAAATCTGCACTTTAGGCAAGCTTCCCTGTGGCTTGGAGTTAAGCTCTCCTGTCACACATTAGGACACAGCTTTATGAAGACACCATCCACCAGTTTTAGGGAAAGGAGAGTACTGACTTGGAAGATATGGACAGCGTAGGAGTCCACAAACAATGGTCTTTGTAAACTTAATGTGTGGTAGAATAGGACTGGAAAATGAAAGGGAAGAGAGATTAAACGATAACAGCCTTCATCCTGCTCAAGTCACTGGGGCTCAGCTCCATCTGAGTGCAGCAGAGAAATCTGACTCCCAACAATGCTTCAGCTTTCCCTGTCCATCTCCTACGTTTCCTCTAGCCCTTGTATTTTGCTCCATCTGGGACATGGCTGCTCTCATTTTGCATGTATGAATAATTTGAAACTATATTTAGGTATTTCCACTTATTAGATGACTACATTTCTGTATACAGCTTGTAAGGCTTTATTTTATTTATGTATTTATTTATTTTGGAATTTGAGAAATTCATGAGAAAGAAAGCTCTTAATATTAGGTCACTTAGTCAATTACCTCCTTTCCTGCCTAATGCAAGATTATTCCCCGTAGCCCTGTTTCTAGCGCTCTGTTGCCTATTTTTAAATGTACTAACTGATGGCGATTCTGCCACTCCCCTCAGGAGACCATTATCCTGGCTCACCATTCTCAGTGTCAAGGGCTTTCCCTGGTAATTAGCTCCAACTTGCTATTTCTCCCTTTCCCATTATCCTTAGTTATCAATTCCCTCGTAACAACATAATGTCTCTCACATTAGTTATATATTTTTAGATAATTTCCACAGTTTCATAAGCCACTCTTAAAAGGAGCTGAGCTACTTAGTACCAATCGTATCTTAATTAGTCACACTGTTGGAAGATGAAGATGGAGTTAATGGAAGCAGTCGCTGGATTCTCCTGTTTTTAGCAACGTGTTGCATTATCTTATGCCTGTATCTCTGTTCTTGTCCACATTGATTTAATCAGTCCGAGGTCATCCTCCTCTACAAAGCAACGTCTCTTTAAATATACTGTGTCTAGGTCAGTATGTTTAAAGGTATACAAGAGAGGGCCACTTCATTATCTGACAAAAGCAAGGAGGGTAAGAATACCCACTCTGTTAGAGAACTGTGAATGTTGAATGACATCAGGTACACAAATAACTTCACAAAACTTCTGAAAGGCAGTAAACATAATAAAACCAGAGGTATTTCTACATACCACAACAACTATAGATTTGGAAGTCAAATAAACCTCATTCTGTCTTTAGTTCTGTCTCTTGCTGGTTGTATGATCTTGTCAATATTTTTGTGTAATTTATTACAGCATTTCATAGTCTACTAGGCTGAGAATTCATTGAGGGCAGGTATTTTGTCTTTTCGTCTTTACGTCCAGTGGGTTGAACTTAAGTGCATTGGTTTAAGTTGTTTAACCATCCTGATCCTCAATGTTTCCATCTGTGAAATTGCATCACATATCATGCATCTGCTCCAGACACAGTTCATGCCCTGGCTTACATCTTGTTAGCCCACCTTTGTGCTCCAGTCATTGCTATGAGTACCAAATGTGCTCAGGGATAGTCTAATGACAGCTCACCTCCGCCACACTTTGAGGAATCCTGCCATACTCAAGAGACATCTGCAGGTGCCTGGTTGAGGAGGAGAGCAGCCTCCCATCAACTCACCAGTGGTTCTCACAGAAGAGATTTGGTTATCCCAATTTGGGGGAGCAGGTCCTATTGGCATCTAATAGGTAGAGGCCAGTGTAGGATGGTGTTAACATCCTACAGTGCTTCTCAGAACAAAGAATTATCCAACCTAAATATCAATGTACCATATTGAGAATCCCTTACGTAGAGATTGCAAACACCTCTTTTGAGAAAGATGGCTCACAAGATACACTCCTACCCTCATGTTATATCTCTGTCTTTCCTCGCTGGCCCTAAAATAGACCCACCAGAAGAGTTATTTCCCTGGTTCCTAAGTGCATATTCTAAAGAGCTAGCAGAGCCTTCCATTTGCCTATCCTGTGGTGTAAAAGCCATATGATAGGAATGTTTAGGTTATAGTACCACTATGGAGTGGCATAGAAAGTCTCTGCTGTGGGAAGAAACGGCATTCCCAAATAGCTGCAAGATCTGGTTAATATGGACCCAGCAGAAGCTAGGCAGAAAACATGGGAGTGATTTTTTTTTTTTAAGAGAGAGGAACAGTGAGAGAGAGAGAGATAGAGAGAGAAACGATTTTTATTTAGTTTTTCATGTGGCTTTCTTTGCTCTGACACTTAGCTGTGTATGTGGTGGTGCCGAGGTTTGAACTCATGCACTTGTACATACTGGGCATGCACCACAACCGCAGAGCTATAGCCCGGGAGTGATCTTGATGGTGCTCCTCTATGAGGTTAGAGCAAAGGCTGGAAAAGGGGGGGGGGCTTACTGACACCGGAATACCCTCCCATGACATAGGGTTTGATGTCTTAGCAAAGGCACACAGAATTGGTCCTAACACACTGCAGAGATAGTTCCTTGAACCTTAGATCTTATCAAAGTAATCAGAAAAATCAGGCATTGGCCGAGTATTTGGAAAGGGGTCGGAAAGTTTAGGGAGTTAAGAATGTAACGAATTTGTTTTGTTAGATCAAAGAGTCCACCACTTGACTATTTTGCCTGAGGTGGTCCAGAGGACACTTTTCTGTATCAACAAAGAATGCACGATGTGGAGAGCACCAAAGTTTTGGAGAAGGTTTGTTGTGGCTACTGACACAGGGAGGTAATTTGTTCAAGCTGATTTCCCTGGTATCATTGGAATTGATAAAATTATGAAACAGGAGAGACTAATTTGTCTTTACAAAAACAAAACATCATGATTACTGAAATAGGTGTCAAGGCCAGAGTGACAGCCAGGGTCTTAACACGTAGGGATCTGTGGCAACTATTAATTAATCATGGGAGCAGGATGGATGGCAGTCAACTAGAGTTTTACTTAATCTGTGTGTCCAGAAGTTGAGATTTGGCAAGCAAAAGCCTGATGTCAGATACCACAGGAAAAAAAAAATCATAGTCACCCGGTTTCTAGATCTTAGTCAATTCTCAGAACCGTAGCTCAATCTCTGATCCAGAGCTCACTGACTAACAAGTTGCTTAGGTCCCCTTTACAAAGTAGTCCTCAACACCACTGCAAATGGATAAAATAAATACTACTCAATCCTTTGCAACACGAGCCTGAAGTTGTTTACCAGAATAACAGGTAACAGAATAACTTAAGAAAGGAGAATACCCAGAAAGCTCAAGGGCTATTAGATATAGAGTGTATGCTGGCTCTGACAGCAAGGAATCAAAGATACATTGGGGAGAGGCTTATGCAATCTGGGCAATGAGTGCGGGATCCTTGGAAGCATGTCCATCTCATAGCAGCCCAATGGGTCCATGGGCCATCTATGCAATTAATTGCCCAGTTCCTTGATGCAATCAAGTTTGGTTCTTTGTCCAATGGAAGAAGAGCCATGATGTGTTTGGAAAGGACAAAGGGATCTCCCTGAAACAGCAATGCTACATCTCAGGAGGAATTGCAGAAATTGGTGCCACCATCAAAGACTTGAAGGATGAAGGAATACCCTCATCCAATTCACCTCTTTGGCTCCTGAGAAAAACAGAGAGATTCTGAATGACAATGACCAAAGTCACAATTACAACTGCTATGCCAGATATAGTATTGCTTTAGAATAGGTTATTATAGTTTCTGGCACTTAATATGCAATTTTTGAATAGGCAAATTATATTAGTCAGGGTTCTCTAGAGGAACAAAATCAACAGAATATATATATATATATTCCTAATTATAAGAGGGGATTTGTTAGATTGACTTATGCAACCAGAGGCTGGATAGTCCCACAATGACCACCTGCAGGCTGGAGAGCTGGAAGAACCAATAGTGCACAGTCCAAGATGTTGAAGCCTTCGAGCAAGAGGGAGCAACAATGCTACCCCAGTACAGGACTGAAGGCCTGGCAACTCCCTGGAGAATCACTGAGCAGAGTCTGCTTTTTGAAGAGTGAAGGAGCTGCAGTCTGATATCCTTAGATGACCAAAGAAACAATCAAGAACCCATTCAAGAAGAGGACTTGCATCTGCTGCTATTTCTTTGTTTTTCCAGCTTTTATTCTATCCAAGCCTCCAACCTATCAGATGACATTGTCCATATTTAGGGTGGGTCTCTGCTTCAGTTTCTGTCCTACATGCCAATCATTCCTAGAAACACCTTCATTGATACACCCAGAAAACTTCATCTTAGATGCCTCTTAATCTTAGGCATAACTTAATCCAATCAAGTTGACAGTTCAGATTAACCGTTACACAATGTTTTTCTCAATCTCTGTAAATAAAAAGGAACAAAGTAGTTTGCTGTCAAGTAGAAAAGACAATAGTTTACATTTACTGTCTTGCCTCAGGACCAGGTAAAACCATCTGCTATCTGTCACAATACAGTCCACAGAGACCAACCCTTGTCCTAATACCCCACAGAAAAGCAGTCAACCCTGATGACATCATAGTAATTGGACCTCATGAGGAAAGGAGAAAGTACTCAACGTTTCAAGGCCCTACTATATGGGTGATGTTTACAAAGATCCAACGAATTAGTACATGTGGGGGAAAAAAACTTTAATATAAACTGTAATTTATTGCACCCACACCTCCTATCACTAAGAAAGAGGCACTGCATTGGTAAGCTTAGCTGGATACTGGATTCAGCACATATGGTTTTATGCTTGAACCGTTTAATGAGTGACTTGTGAGCTTTCAATGTTTAGGTGTGGCCTACGTTGCCCAGAACAAGAAAGGATTCTGGGACAGGTCCAAACACTAATGCAAACTGTACTGAACATCAGTCACTAGAAGACAAATTGAGCTGGGGGAGCCTTAGTGGGTTAAGATGCTATGTAGAGTCTTAAATCCCAACATGAAAATTGCAGCACAGACCCCTGGATTCTGGAATAGCACTGAACTTTCAAAATTCACTCCAAAAGCAGCTCCTGGCATTTTTTTGAGCCCTAGTAGAGCCCAGGACATCAAATGTGACTGTGCAATTGGAGCTGCCTATGATGAGTCAGGATTAGGAGACAAGCAGATGCATAAGGTCATGTAGGCACAGCAGCAATCCCTTGGATGATGCTGCTATGGACTGAATGCTTTTGTCTCTTCCAAATTTCACATTGAAATTTTGTCTCTAATGCAACAGTATTGCAAAGTGTCATCTTTGGGATGTAACTTGCTCTCATGAATGGGATTTGGTGCCTAATAGGATTGGGACTTGATAGAAGGAGTTTGATCCACCTTTTCACCTCTTCCATCCCTTCCACCAAGAAGGAATACAGCATTCCTCTCCTATAACAGAAGCAACAGCAAGACACCCTCTTGGAGCAGGGAGTATCCCTCACCAGATAGCTGAACCTGCTAGTGGCCTCTCTCGGATTCCCCAACTTCCAGAACCATGAGAAATAAATTTCTGTTCTTTACAAATTACCCAATCTCTGTATTGTTATACTGGCACCAAGAGACTAACACAGATGTAAATAGTACCTTTAGAATTGGACTGAGTGAGTTCAGAGAACACAAGTAATTTGCATAAGTAAGTGGCCCTGACTCTCATGTGACTCCCCTGTGGTACTCCTGTCTTTCTTTCAACTATACCTGAGCTCTCACAGGAGTTTCCCCATAACCAGGTCACAGGGGAAAAACTATTTGAGTTTGGTTCACAGATGGGTTAGCTCAACATATATATAAATGCCAAAAATGGACTGCACCACGGTAGGGCACTAACCCTAACAGGCACTAGAAAAGGGAGGTTTCCCAGTGGGCAAAACTCTGAGCAACACACTTGATCATTACCAGGGAGAAATTGTCTAAAGCACAGATACACAGACATCTAGGTTGACAAATGGCTTTGTGGATTGGTCAAGATTGTAAAGGGAGAATGAATAGGAGTTTGAAGACCAGTAGATTAAGAAATAGGTTTGTGGGTAAACCTTTAGCACAGGGCCCAAAGCAAGTATGAGTATTTGTGTCTTGTGTTAATGCCCACCAGAAAGCATTTAGAACATTCATAAAGGCACTGGGTAGCGAGGTGGTTAAGAATAACATCTCCAAGGGATGTCAGAAGCTTCTGACTTCAGCCACCCCAATGCCTGGACAGTAGTCCCAAGAATGAACAGCCTTTGTGTCAGGGATAGAGGCTGTGCACAGACCTGACAGCAAGACTGTCACACACTAAGGCTAATCTAACTATTGCCACTGCAAAATTTCCAAACTTCCAGCTGCAGAGACTCATAGTGCATAATATGGAAACATCCCTCAAGAAAGCCTAACAATTACAAGGTGACATGTTGACTACATTAGATACTTCCCATCCCAGAAGGACAACAATATATCCTTATCAGAATTCACATCTGCTTTAACTACGAGTTTGCCTTTCTTAACAGAAGTGCCTCTGTTAGTGTCATCTGAGAGCTTAAAGTCTATGTAATTTACTAACCCAGGAAGCCAATAAAATTGCCTTGGACCAATGAACACATTTTATAGTGAGGACAATGACACAAGAGTAGAGAATCAATAGATCCCATCATATGCCACATCACTCTGAAGACTCCAACCTAGTGTGCAAAATAATAGAATGCCTATTAAACACACCTAAGGCATCAGCTTGGGGACCACATGCAGAAATTTTGGGTGCTATCCTTCAAGGTTCTGTGTATGTACTGAACCTGTAGCCAATGGTGGAGTGTCACAAGAGTATGTAGGCCTGGAAACCAAGGGCTTCTTCATCTGAGCTCCTAATGACCCACTTGCAGAATGGGTACTTCCATCTCCATATTCTTAGGCTCTGCTGAATTGAAAGTTCTGAATTGTGGCACCAGGAGGATGCAGAAGTGAAGTCGGGGTGGGAGGAAGCTTCTGCCAGAAAACAAGAAAATCAGAAAGCGTTCCAATGAATTAAATCTATGGCTACTATTTTTTCATTTGGGACTTCTCAAACTGATGGTTGAGATGGGTTATGATGTCTTATTAATTTATATAGCAATTAAGAAGGATTCTTACAATAGGAGCAATCTAATATTAAAACATGAGATTACATATTAAACATGCCCACCACAGTGCCATGGGCATTGTAGGTATTAAAACCAATTAGTTTTCTTTTCTATTTGATATTTCTTATGGTCATCATGAAATACACCATACAAACAAAAAAGTATATATAATATGTGATGTGTGGATATAATTTTAAAAAGAAAAAGAAAACAAAAAAATCTCCACCTCACTTAAGGTATATCTGTCCACTTTTTCAATGTTTAATTTTCATAGGGAAAACTTTTTATTTTCACAATGGAAAGGTTTTCACTTTTTTAAAATCTATTTCATTTTTTAATAGGAAGACAACAGAACAAATACCTGATACCACTGCTAGCCATGTGAACTCAACCTGAGGACTATATTTCCTTGAGCCTCAGTTTCTCCTTTTGACAAAAATCCTCACCTTTACCAGAGACAGATTATGGGCTGGGAGCAAGAGGAGAGAGAATATTATGAAGGATGTGGCAAACAAATGTAACTATTACTGTATGGTTTCACTTAAAGTGGACAACAGAAGTTCTTATCCTATGCTAGATTTTCATTACCGTAACAAAATACTTCAGATAATTTAAAAAGAAGGAAGGGCGTTTTAGCTACAGTTTTGGAGGTTTTAGTCCATGACCATTTGGCCCTGTTGATTTGAAGCTGTGGTGAGGCAGCACATCATGGTGAGAGTGTGGTAGGTGAAGCTGCTCACTTCATGACAGTCAGGAAGCCAAATAGAGAAGGAAGCGGGGCCCGGGACGCACTATATCCCTTTCAAGGGCACACACCTATATGACCAGATTCCCCACTAGGCCCAACTCTTATAAGTCTCCACCATCTCTCAATAGCAACACAGGCTGGGAATCAAGCTTATGGAGCCTTGGGCAACATTTATCCAAACCATGCAATATACCTAAGAAAAGCACCTGTACGTTGTCAATTCACACTGAGTGTGTTCACATGGCTAATGCTATTGATTCTACTGAAAAGCTCAGGTAGGACTGGTTTTCTGTGAGTAACCTTTCTTCAGTCTCTATCTGCCATGTCCTATTTCATTCTTTACACCATTAAAAACTATGCTCATTAATACACTATTTGACTCTTTCCTGACTTTTCAAAAGCCAGCACATGAACGAATCACCCCCAAGTTAGAAAAAATCCTTGAAGGAAAAGTTACAATATACAAACATATCCATTGCAAGGGTCTGGCAATAAATTTTCAAAATAGCTCTGTGCAATGAACAAAATTAACTTTCCTCTATTCTTCTGGCAGTGTGTCTCTGTAAAGTCTGGCAAAAACATTTAACGAAGCAGGACAAAACTTTATTTTCTCATTGCCCTGGTACAAGGCTGTCAGCCTGGGTGTCTTTCAGAATGCCCCTGAGCACCCTGACCGTGCACTCTGAGCTCACAGGAGGCAGGAACAATGGCCTGCAGACTGCTGAAGTGGGCAGTGCTGAGACCTGGAGCCCCACCAGCCCTGCTGGGAAGGAAGCCTGTCCGTTTATCAAGCTGACAGCAAGACAGCAGAGGAGCAGCTAAAGCATCCTGTGCCAAGGACAAGCATAATGCAGAAAAATACGTCACTGCTGTAGTGAATGAATATATTTCTGCTTCAGTTGTTGGATCATATCACCACTCATCTAAAGGAACAGACAGTGAAGAATGACCGAAGTTGCATCCTCCAAATAAAGCTGAAAATAGATTTATCTAAAGTGAGTTATTGGGTTGGAGTCAGACTTGCTGGCCTCATAGAAGGAATAGAATGCTTGTATCTTATTTCTAGCCTAGAATCTATTAAAAGCTTTGTCCCAAGAATATCCAAGGTACTGTGGGCTCTTCCAGATCGTGAGTCAAGTTTACCCCAATTGGATTAGAACCTCATCTTTTCCATATGGTTCGAACCATACCAGCAAGAGGCTATGACTGTTCAGGCAAATTTCAGCTTAGCAAATTTTACAAGAAAGCAGTGAAGATGCTAGTACAGTCTCTCTGAAGAATATCTTACAGTGTGATTTTAGAAACATTTGCACTGTTTTTGTCTCCTATTTCACCATCACTACAAAATGCCATTTTGCCTAGGAAAGTCAATGTTGCTACTGAACTATTAAAGGCAGAGTAATAAATTTTCATTCCTCTCCAAATTATATGCTTTCCTAATATCAAATACCTATCATTACAGCACTATCTCCATTGCAAATTTACATTTGTTCATGTGATTATTTGTTCAATGCTATCTCTATCACCAAACTATAAACTCCATAAACCAGACTGCATCTCCTTCTACTCCCCTCTTATAATCCCTTATACATAGAACATAGTAAAAACATTTTTGTTGAATAAATAATAGCTAGCAGGCCCATTGTCAGTGATTTTGTATTAGTGACTCGTGATCTGCTAAGAATTGGATAATATAATAAAGAATAAAGAGTTCAAGTCTAGAGTCCAGCTCATGGTCACATGCCCATCTGTAGTCCCACTATTTGGGAGGCTGAGACAGGAGGAGCACTTGAACCCAGGAGTCCAAGACTAGCCTGGGCATCATAGAAAGATCCCATTTCAAAAGAAAAGAAAGAAAGAAAAACAAGAAAAAGAAAGAAAGAAAAAGTTCAACTGTAATCTTGAGAGTTTCACATTCTCTAAGTAATAGCGTACTACTTAAGCACACACCCACCCCACCTCCGCATTCCCTATTCGTTTCTTTTCTCTCACATTCATTACTTTTTAGCATACTTTGCTTTTTCATTTTTATTTTAATTCTTTCAGCCTTCACTGAAATGTCAACTCCAATAGGCAGGAGTTTTTCATCTGTTTCGTTCATTAATGTCATCCCAGTTCATAGTTACTCTAACTGATCATTTCTTCCTCTTTGAAAAACTTCCGCACTTCTTTAACTGACCGTATTTCCCTTCCTTCCTTCCTTCCTTCCTTCCTTCCTTCCATCTCCTACTACTTTCTCTTGCTCATCCCATCCAGCCACATTCACGTCTTCATTGTTCTTCAATATGCCAGGTAACTCTGGCCTCAGGACCTTGCACTTGCTGCCCCTTCTCAGTAAGTCACTATTCCACAAGTCACCTTCATGACTCTCTCCCTCACCTGTTTCAGTCCTTTTACTCAAAAGTCAGTCTGTCAGTGGGGTCTTCCCTAACAACTCTATTTAAATTTAACGCCACACCTCCTAAAATTCATGAATGTTTATCATGTTTCTGCCCTACCTTTTCTCCATAACTCGCATCCCAGTCCAATATACGATTTTAGTTATATATTGCCTCTCTCTCTCTCTCCCTGACCCCAAACACACAATACTTCTAAGCTCCATGAAGGTGTACATCAGGCTCTTTGCTCACTGACCTATCTCTAACATATAAAAAGCTGGATTACGTTTGGTACTCCACAATATTTGTTGAACAAATGGATTATCATAAAAACACTTTTTACCCATGAACCACCAGATTTTAGAATGTTCAGAAAGCATACATACGATTATAATAAGATGTTTGAATTTCAAATAGGAAGTTGAATATGAAATAAAAAATATAATAAGAAGCAGGTGGCTTGGAAAGGTTAAGTAATACAAGGCATACATCTTTGCTTTTTGATGAATGCAGTGCTACAATTTAGGTTGTTGATAAATTTTGACTTGAAAATCTTTTAGCAGTTGTTTGCTATCATATGCTATTTTTGAAGGCAGCAATCAACACACTCACACGCACACGCACACACACACACACACACTAGCCTTCATGTATGAAATTGCCTCTGGTGCCCAGGGAAAATGAGAGGAAATGACTTTTAAATAGCTAAGGAAAGTATTCACGATTTATCAGTTCAATGAGACGGAAGAGCAGGCGCCCACTTGACAAAACAGGCAAAACCAGCCTTAACCAGGTGGACTCCGGAGTGGAGACTTATTGACCAAATGCCTGCACTTTCAACTGTGTGGTTGTGAATGACCCTGAGAATCGGAAACCTCAGAGCATTTTCCTCTTCCCTTCCCATCAGCTGTGAGACAGGAAATTCACAGGGAATAATTTTGTCTGTATGAAAACCATTTCAAAGTATGTTTTTTTCCCTTCCAGTCCAGAACTCCAGAGCTTGATCAGGAAGTGTGGAAGTGGGCATTTGCCGTCTCTGTGGTCAGCCTGGCATCACAGGTTCTCAGAGCATCGACTGTCTTAACAGTGCTCCTTGGACACAGCCTTAGAGGCAGGAGAACACAGAACTAAACTAAAAGTTCCCCAGCAAATTCAGAGGGATGATTCCCACCAGACCCAAGATCTCTGCTCCCCCGTACCAGGGTCTGCTCTCCACACTGGAATGTCGTTACTGATGTACAATTAGGTTTCCAGAGCAAGCACTTTTTTCAACCCAAGCTAATACATGTAATCACTCAAATCTAGAAAGACAGAGGGATAAACAGATATGCTAGACATAGAAATCAATGTCACAACATCTTTGATCTTGTTTATTTTTTTAATAAAGAGAAGAAATGAGGAAAAATACAAAGTGGCCCCATATTCTCATAGCTCCAGTAACTTCTGTTGACATTTACAACCTTATACTTTTAATTCCTTTATCTCACATAAATGTGGTCATCATTTCTTGACCAGTTGCTATGTCCTGGGTCCTGTCATAGGTGATTTATTTATATAAACTTCACAGTTAGCCCACGACATACGTATGACTGGCTCCATTTTTGTAGAGGAAACATTGGAAGTTCAGGAAGTTTGCTCAGAAAGTAACTTGGCCAAACCTGGGTGTGGCTGAATCAGTCCCGAAACCCAAACCTGTCGGCCTCAAGGCTGGAGCTGTTTATCCTGTCCCACGCTGCATCCCCATCTTCCCTCTGGGAAATAAAACCCTAGTTTCCTTCCTCAACCAAGATAGATACTTTAGTCCTCTATTTATGAGGGCAGCTAATAATATCCCAATTACAATTGCTCTATTTTGATGAAGATGAAATAACGATGTTAATATTTAAATAACAAACTTGATTGCAGTTTTAAACCATCTAAGATGATTTTATTTTCAATAGGCATTTGATGAGCCAGGCTGTTCAGGCAGGGAACTGTGTGCTTTTCCTCTGCCAGTTGAAGATCTTAGCCTTGTGCAAAGAACTGAGCACCTCAGTGATTTTTCTTGTTCATAACTTGCCCAAAGCAGGGCAGGGCAGTGGGGAGAGGGAGGGAGCTAAACCAGGTATGACAATGACACAGTGGCTCCTTTTGGAATGAACAAGCAGGGCAGTAAGGAGACTCCACTGTGTTCTTACTGAGGTGACAGAGGTGACCCACCAGGGCACGGCCCGGAAATGTGGCCAGGATTCCAAGCACAGCCTCTCTCAGGAAAGGGGCTCTGGGGCAGCCAGAAGTGTTCATCCTCCTTCAGTAAATTCATTGCTGGCTTCCGTCCTCCCTCATCAAGATAAGATTTCTCATCAGGACCCTTGGTAGCAAATCATATGGCTTGAAAAGGTCTACTGGCTCTGGCAATTCCTGGATACAAAAAAAGTAGCCATTGGGCCAGAGAAGGACCACCAATCACCCAAGCTCCGAATGCCCAGAAATGACTTTCCAGAACTCCACCTTCCATCTCTGATTGGCTTCTGCTTTCTCCACTCTGTAGCAACTCATAAAGTGGAGGGACAGAGGAGGGAAGGAAATCTTTGGGTCTATTTATCCATTGTCCCAGCATCTGGCAAGTCTTTATTTCATTAAACATTAAACATAGAATCAGCAGTGCTTCAGTTTTTTTAAACAGAATATAATGCTCCATTACCATAGGGAAAAAAACTTGATTGTTGCTTGGTGTGTCCAAAGAAAACAACCTGTACAGTTTTGACTTGAAACAGACGTTTCTGAATGTGCAAAGTGAGTTCAGCTTTTCTCAGTTAAGTGACCCCACCCTTCATTTTCCTATTGACAAAGAATGCGATTGTTGCCACCCTTTTTATTTAATAGCTTACTGACTTTTTCTTCTGAAAATGCACATTATAACTGAAAGAGACTACTTGGCAGGCCTGTCTCTGGAAGGAACTCCATTCATCGCTGGAATTCTCCTGGTAAGTTTTCCTTGTAGCTTTTCTGCTGTCTTTATCTCTGAGGCCACTATCTATTCTATACTGTTTTATATAGCATAATTCATTCCAGGAGACTTCTTTTTTAATAGTTTTTACTTTGGCCCATCTTATTTCTATTAGTTATGTTCAAATATACACACATATACAATGCACTATTGACTCCTAGCAGCCAAAAACTCTTATAGGTGCTACCACCACAAACCCTTTATATATATATATATTCATGAATACTTATAGATCTGGTAAGGTAGCACTCAATCATCTGGCTTTAATAATGTATCATTGCTTTGGGGAATTCAAAATGTTATTTTTAGAATGTTTTCATAAATGTCAACATAGATGACAGTTACGTTATACACTATGCTATTCCTGTATTAACTGAGAGAATAATACAGATATTAGTAAATGGAGTTCTTTATAATTCAGCATTATCAATGTCCTTTTATCTTTTCTTTGTTTAGTTTCTTTATCAAATTAAAATGTTTGTTAAATGAGGTCTTGTTTACCAACTTCTTCCTCAATCATTTATAATGTGGGTGTGCATGTTCCTGTTTCCTATTTACTGAATTCTACCACAAGAATTTAAACATGTATAGAGGCTAAGAGAAGGAGAGTATGCTTAATACATCACCTTCCCAGAACCCTACAATGATAATTCATCATCAAATAATGCTTAGAGCATTGTGTAGCAGAAAATATCCTCCTTATTATGGAGAAAATGAGTCAAAACATCTCGAGCAAGTTGTTCCATAGTCATTGATAAGATAGCAAATAGAACGCAAAAGCCCTATTACTGCCATACACTTCTTTCCATTTACAAATGGAAAACTGTAGCAAACTTGTGACAAAAATATAAACCTTCAGAGAAAACACTTTGTTCAACATACCACTGTATTTAATGCCAAGAAACTATTTCTCCATATTGATAGGCCCATTTCATTCTAAATGACTCAAACTCCTTAAGACACATGTAGATCAAAATCAAATTTTTATTATAAAGGACATGGTGCTCCTGAGGCATGTTGTTTGGCTTTGTGAGGCCACAAGAGCTTCTGGAGGATTTCATCTATGACACCCGCATGCTATACTCAGCCATATGGAGAAATAGTTTGAGCAGAAATAATTCCTCCAATGTGGTCTAGTGCGTCTGTACTCAAGGGAAGATATTATAGATTTGGATTGCTTCTTTCTCATTGATTTAACAATATTGATACAGTGCTTACTATGTGAAAAGTAATCTGTCAAAGTCAGGATTGGCATTTATAACCATTACAAAAGTAATTTCTGTTCCCTTAAGACCTTCCAATCAAACCTGTTTTACCATATTCCACATGGGAGATCCATGGATATATTCTTTCACTTTTAAGAAAAGAAAAATATTTCATAAAAATAAACACTGAAGAAGAATCTCTTGAAAATGATACCAAATTGTAGAAACTCTTAATACCTCACTAAGTGCTGTTACCAAAATATGACAGATATCAGAGCAAAGATAAAATACCAGAGAACTATTTAGGTGAGAATATAGAGAATGGGGTCATGAAATCATGTGAAATATCAAAGTGGGTGCCAAGGGAAGTTTAAATTTTGACCTAAAGGAAACTTATGAAAGGGCAGAGAATGAAGAGAAGGAATTTGGTGAGGTTTTTTCCTGGAGCAAGCTGAGCTGTGAGTCCCCAATATAACCCTCCCCCAGTAGAAGGGGCTGCTGTCACTTCTTTCCTGGGGGTTCCAGGAAGACCGCTTGAAGATACTTGTTCTCTGAATTTGGAAGTCTTAGTCAACTGGAAGCAGATATATGGCTTGGATATATGGTGTCCCTCAAAACTCATGTGTTCATGCAGGAATATTCACAGGTTAAATTATTAGGTTATGAATAAGAGCTGTAACCGGATCAGTCCATCCTAGTTTGAATGGACTCGGTGATAACTACAGGCAGGTGGGGTAGGCTGGAGGAGGTGGGTCACTGCAGGTGTGCCCAGGAAGGGTGCATCTACCCTGGGGCCCCTTCCCACTCTTTCTCTGCTTCCCTGCTTCTATGAGGTGAGCGGCTTTCCTCCATTACACCCTTCCACCATAATATGAGGGCCTCACCATGGGCCCAGAACAATGGAGGCGACCCATCATAGACCAAATCTCTGAAATAATAAGCCAAACTAAATTTTCCCTTCTCTGAGTTGTTCTGTTGGGTATTTTGGTCACAGTGACACAAAATTAACTAAAACACAGTCTCACCCTGATAAACTTCAAGCAGTTTGTGGCAACACAGAGAAAACTGCAGCATAGATATTAATGCTCATCTCTCCTATATCAGGTCAAAAAGGCCTATCCAGGGGACCAGAGGTAGAGTCCATGATAGAATCACCAGGTAGGAGCCATTAAAGATAGAAAGCTGCTTAGGAACACAGTCTGCCAAGGGGAAGGGACCCCAGGAATAAGTTCAGAGCATGCAAGGGCATCACAGGTCTCTCAGTGCTCTGAGTCTTGGATGTGTATTAACCCTTTCCTCAACTCCAACCTCCAGACGCTACAGCAGAGACCACTGTGTCAGCTGTTACCTTTTTTACACCCTGGAGTATCTCACCTGTAGGGACTATGGAAGGTAGCAGTAATGAGGTCATTCAGAATGTCATGCCACTTTAGTAGAATGAATGGATGAAGGACTCTCCTTTTTGGAAAAATTAAACTAACAATAGCAAAATTTAGATACGCAGCCGGATTTCAAATCCAGAGAGAGAAATCCCTGAGTATGAAAACAGCAACCAAATCCAAAAAACTGAATGAGAGCTTAAGCCAAAGCAGTGCATGGTTCATACCCTTATTGCATAGAGAAACCAATAGGGGGAGAGGCTTTGGAACCAATGACCAGCAAGAGAGCTCAACATTTCATTCTGTTTGTGTAGAGGGACAGCGTGTACTGACAGAAGATGTTCCATGGGAACAGCAGATGCTCATGCAATGGAATAACATTTTCAAAGTGGTAAAGGGAAGTGATCATCCACGAGTTAAACTATGTCAAGTGAAGGTAGATAAATGCAAAGACCAAAAGAGTTCATGAGTCATGGAAGACTATCAAAACATAGTACTATAACATTTTTCCAGAAAGAATAATGATAGACCTAGAAGAAAAGAGTAGATGCAAGAAATAATGATGAGAAAAAGATTTGTGCTGATAAATCTAAGTGAACTTGAATGTAGAAATAATGATAACATTAGCTAATTTGGGGATGCCATTCGAAAAAAGGCTTAAATACTAGATAATAATTTGGAATACAGTAAGGAGCAATCATTCTAAGTTGTAATGTTTTTTTAGGAGGAAAATAGAGGAATCAGTTAATTTTACATTTTGTTAAGTCAGGTATAACATGTTAGAAACAAAATGCTACTACTTGAAGGAACACAGCTCAAATGTATAATTACAAGTTTTTTGAGGGGAAGTAAAGAAAATAAGATTTGGTCAATTCAATAAAAAAACAAGAAGAGAAAATACATAAAATTAGTAGTACACATAAGCATTAATCAATTAGTAATCATAACAAATGCAAAATGTTGAAATCACCTCAAATCAGAATTTTCTAAAAGAGATTAATAGTCAGCTATTTTTTTTAACAGACACAAACATAATGTGGACAAATATCAACCAGGTAAATGCTGATCAAAAGGCAGCTGGTATTGTAACATTCAAATCAAATAACAGTCAAAAGTTTTAAGTCAAAAGGTATGAATAGAAACAGAGATATATAAGATAAAAAGGACAGCTACACAATCATGGACCTATATGTACTTAACAGCATACATAAACTGAAAAATCATACAATTGCATGAAGAAATTTAACCATCTACAATCAGAGCAGAAGATTTTCATACACCTCCCTCAGAAACTGACTTATCAGGCAGACAAAACAACACGAAGAACTAATCTAAGACACACCATAAGCTTGCACAGAATGGATTGAAAATAGAAAATAATCATTGTTTTTGAGCACAAGTGGAATGAAGAAATGACTACATACCAGGCAACAAAGGAAATTTCAAGAAATATATCATGTCTATATTATTAAAATAACCTAGTAGTCAAAAAGGAAACTACAATGAGGAAATAATTTTAAAAAAACCTGAAACAATATAACAAAGTGCTATCTTCCAAAATTTAGTCATGTTTCTAGAGCAATACTTTAGCCTTAAATAAATTTACCTAATGAGAAAGATTGAAAACAGGTGAACTAAGGAATAATTGAAAGTTTGGAGGAAAAAAAGGATAAATCCAGAGAAAGTAGAAGAAACAATGTAATCAGGATAATGGAAAAAATTGATAAAATAAAAAACAAATCAAAATCAATAAGTTCATCCAAATATTCCATCTGGTTCCAGCAGAGTCCCTCACCATTCCTGATGAAGGATGATGCTGACCTCATTCCTCAGCTGCTGCTGGTACAGAGTAAGCACATATCAGCACTGCCAGGTAAATACAAAGTGTGAGCCATATATGCAATTTAAATGTTATGTTAGTCCCATTAGTCTCATTACATGCCTGTAATCCCAGTGAATCCGGAGGCTGAGGCAGGAGGACTGCAAGTTCAAGGCCAGCCTCCCTAACTTAGCAAGACCCTCACCAACAAAGGGAGACCCTGTCTCAAAATAAAATAAAAAATTATTGTGGATGTGGCTCAGTGGTAAAGTGGCTCTGAGTTCAATCCTCACTACCATCCTTCTGCCAAAAAAAAACAAGAAACAGGAAAAAATAATTTCAATAATATATTTTATTGACCAATATATCAAAAAATACCATTTCAACACACAATTGATATTTAAAATTTTATTGAGATATTTTGCATTCTTTTCCCACTTAAGTCTTCAAATCTGGCTTATATTTTACACTCAGCACATCTCACTATGAACTAGCTACATTTCAATTGGTTGGTTGTCACATGCTACTGTCTAGCATCTATCAAATTGGCTAGAACAAACCTGTGTTCAAATGGCATGCCATAAAATTTCAGAATTATTTGGCCTTTTGCAGTCACTATTTTATCATTTTTTTTCTTATTTTGGGACAAAAGAGAGACTTACATGCCCATTGTTGTTTTAACTGCGTTCTTGGTCTTGCAAGTTGGTAGCAAGTCTTCAGCAAGGTTACCTTGTGGCCAATTTCTGAGTAAGACTTTTCCTGAGAGTTGTAGTGGCATTGATTTAGTAGCCAAAGTTCTAATAGGCACAAAGTTGATGGAACAAAAAGTTACCTAGTTCCTCTACATATTAGTGCTTACACAACAGAGATTCTCTACAGGCATCTCTATTCCCCATGAATTTCATGTTGAAATAACAAAACGGCCTAGATTCACCTGAAGATAAATTGCTTTAATTATTAGGCAGATTGTGAAGCACGCTGTTTCAAATATCAGGTCAGCACTGTGCCCAGCATCCACAGTAGTTTCAATGTGGTTTTTCTCTAGGTATTCCTATAAAGCTTAATATCAATGAAACACTTCCCTTCAGGACTGATTTGATCTCTGCAATTCATTCACTACATCAGTAGAAGAAAAGTGATCTGTTATTATAGGAAGAGATTATGCCCAACATTGCAGTTTGCTGTTAGATGTTTCAGTCCAAGTGTCACCACAATAATTATTATGTCAGCATAATAATAATCAGAGAACTTTCTTTTAGTTCTTATAATTGATATAATAAAATTATATAGATACCTATTAACTATTGTATTCTGGCATGAGAGATCATAGAAGAGAATATAGTGGTGAAGGCTGCAGTACATTGGGCTTAAATTGGACTACATAGGCTTGAATCTCAGCTTCACTGCTTACTTCTTGTGTCTCTGAACCTAAGCTTCCTCAACCCTGAAATGGGTAAATATTCATTAAAGTTGCAATGAGGATCACACAAAATAACACAAGAGGAGTAAAACAGTGTCCAGCACTCAGAAGTACTTTATAAGCATAACCTAGTTCATTTGCAGGTTCCCAAGTCCTTTAGGCAAATCTGGAGCATATAAAAAAGTGACCATCTGATAGTATTTCTACAGGTCCAACAACAATTTCTTTCAAAAGAAATTCCCCGCTCCTCTCTAAAACCTTTATCAGAAAGGCTGCCTCAACTGTGATATCTTTTTTTTTTAGATGAATATAGAGTTACAATTGAGGGGGAAACATTGTCAAACAATCAAGAACAAATTTATATATACATAGTTATCCAAGGCTAATGCCATGTCATGGATGCCCCCCTTGGGTTACCCATTTTTCTATGTTTCTCCCAGAAGAACCCCTGGATATCTCGTGGAGGTCAGAGATCTCCTTCTGAGATGATTCCCCCATATTCCCACCCTCAGTCTCTTAGATATCCTTCCTAATCTCTCCCCCACCACCCTCAACTGTGATATTTTGACTTCCTTTCTAGATAATTATTATGCAATTATGTTAATATTTTGGTTTGGAAATTCTCCTACTCAGATCCCCTTATCAAGAATCAAGTCTGATTAAAGCTTTCTAAACATACTTGAGATCAGCTGGTGGCGTAATCTTATTTTGACGTCATTTGAATTAATCTTATCCTTAGGAATCAGGAGTGGGCTTTGGAAGGCCAAAGTGTTTTAAAATATTGTTTTTCTTAACTATATGATTTTTACATCATTTTTGCTCAGAGTAAGAGGAGGCCTAGTGTTAACTGGGAAAATGTAATAGTACATTTATGTAAGTACATTTATTTTGGAGGAGTGTTTAACCCAGAGGCATCTCCTGTCCCTCTACTCTGAGGAAGAAGCTCACTTTTTTTGTTTATTTTAATATCTCTTTTTTATTTTTTCCTCTTTCCACATTTTTATTGGTGCATTATTATTGTAATTAATCATGGTATTTGTAGCTACATATTTGTACATATATACAATATAACAATATAATTTGGCCAATGTCACTCCCCAGCACTTCTCTCCTCCTTCCTCACCCCTCATTCCCTGAGATACCTTTCCTCTACTGATCTTGCTTAGTTTTTTGAGGAATTTCCATAGTGGTTATATGAATTTACAATCCTGCCAACAGTGTAAAAGTGTTCCTTTTTCTCCACATCATCTCCAGCATTTATTATTATTTATACTCTTGATAACTGCCATTCTGACTGGTGTGAGATGAAATCTCTGTGTTGTTTTGGTTTGCATTTCCCTAATTGCTAATAATGCTGAATGCTTTTTGCCTATATTTGTTGGCAACTCGTATTTCTTCTATTGAGAAATGCTTGTTTAATTCATATGCCCATGTATTAAATTTTTTTTGGTTTTAAGTATTTTGAGTTCTTTATGTATTTTAGATATTAATCCTCTATCAGAAGACACATCAAGGAAAAACAATTACAGACCAATATTCGTGATGAACTTAGATGCAAAAATAGTTAATAAAATATTAGAAATCATGCTCAACAACATATTAAGAAGATCATACATTACGACCAAGTTGGTTTTGTATCAGAGATGAAAGGATGGTTTAACATATGCATATCAATAAAATATAATTCATCACATAAATAGAAATAGGGACAAAAGTCACTTAGTCATCTCAATAGATGCAGAGAAGCATCCATTCATAATAAAAACACTGAAGAAATGAAACACAGAAAGAACCTACCTCAATATCATAAAGGCTATATATGAAAAGCCAAAAGCCAAACTCATAGTAAATCGAGGAAAATGGAAAGCATTTCTTTTAAAATGTGGAACAAGGATGTATACCAGTTCTTTTTAATATAGTGCTAGAAATTTTAGTCAGAAAAAATTAGGCAAAAGAAGAAAATAAAGGAAAAAACATAGGAAAGGAAGAAGTCAAATTATCACTGTTTACAGATGATATGATCCTATAACTAGAAAATTCAAAAAACTCCACCAAAGACCACTAAAGTTAAATTCAGCAAAGTAGTGGGTTGCATCGCACAAAAATCAATAGCTTTCTTGTATACCAACAATAAATCTGCTGAGAAATAAATCAGGAAAACAATTCCATTTATAACAGCCTCGAAAAATAAATAAAATAAAATACCTAGGAATAAATCTAACCAAGAAGATGAAAGACCTCTACAATGAAAACTACAAAACATTGAAGAAAGAAATTGAAGATGACCTTAGAAGATGGAAAGATCTTCCATGTTCATGGATAGGCAGAATTAATATTGTTAAAATGGTCATAATGCCAAAAGCAATATAAAGATTCAATGAAATTTCCATCAAAATGCCAATGGCATTCTTCAGAGAACTAGGAAAAAAAACAGTCCTAAATTCATTTGCAAGAATAAAAGATGAAGACTAGCCAAAGCAATGCTAAGGCAAAAAGGCAATGCTGGAGGCATCACAATATCTGATTTCGAATTATACTACAGGGTTAAACTGCACGTTACCAGCATAAAAACGGTTACATAGACCAAACCCACACAGACAGAATCATCTGATCCATTAAAAAGGTGCCAAAAACATGTACTGTAAAAAACACTGCCTTTTTAACAAATGGTGCTGGGAAAACTGGTTATCCATATGTAGAAGAATGAAACTAGACCCTATCTCTCACCCTGCACAAAACAAAACAAAACAAAAACCTCAAAATGGATCAAAGACTTAGGATTTAGACCAGAAACTATAGGGTCAACACTCCAGCACACAGGCATAGACAACAACTTTCTAAATAGGACACCTAAAGCCCAGGAAATAATGTCGAGTTAATAAATTGGAATGGAATTAAATTAAAAAGCTTCTATATAGCAAAGGAAACAATTAGGAATGTGAAGAAAGAACCTATAGAATGGGAGAAAATTTTTGCTAACAACTTACAAAGCTCACTTTTAGATACCTCTTGGGGTGGGCAATTTCCCCCCACCCCATCTTACCATTTAGACTTATAGCTCCTCTCTTTAAGGTTCATGTTCATTAAAACTACAAATTCCATGTCTACACTATCCATCTGCTGAAATTATAGTATTCAAGAGCCCAAATTATCCTTTCAGAGACTTCTGTCAATTAATTAACAATGTACTATAAAACTAGACAAGCTTTCACAATTTTTTTCCAGTGGATTTAATATTAAAATATTTCCCTTTGAAAATACTGGTTAACAGCTAACAGTGATTAGTACATTCTAGACACCTTTGTATTTGTTTTACATAAATAATGCTATTAATCCTCACAAAAGCCCTAGTAGGGAGATACTATAGTGATTCCTATGTTATAAATGAGAAGTCAGGCATCATAGTTGCCAAGTGACAAAGTCAATATTTGAATGTAGAACTTATTCCAGAGCCTCTTTTCTTTATCTTTTTTTTTTTTAAGAGAGAGAGGAAGAGATGGAGAGAGAGAATCAATTTAATTTAGTTTTTCATGTGGTTTTTGTTGCTCCGACACTTAGTTGTGTATGTGGTGCTGGGGTTTAAACCTGGGTCCTCATGCATGCCAGGCAAGTATGATACCACTGAGCCACCGCTCCAGCCCAAAGTCTAAGTCTTTAACCACTGTAACGTTTCTCTCTCACACACACAAAGCAGTAGTAACATCCATGAAATCTAAAAGAAGACTTTGTGCATTAAAAAGCAAATTTTTCATATTTTAGTATATCTCTGGAACCAAAAATATTTAAATAACCCAGTCTTAATTTATACATGTCTCAGAAACCATATGCTTTATAAACCACTAAGGGACACAGGCAAGAATATCAAATGATTATGAAAATCAACGGAAAGGTCAGTGTAGCTTCTACCATGGTTACTATGGTATTTCAGTGTTCTTATTTAGGAATTAGGAGGTATTTTTCTTTCTCTCCTCACAGACAAATTATAAAAAGGTAAAGAAAAGAACTAGTGCTTTGAATAATGTTGAGTTTTGATATCTTATATTGTTGTTATGAGATTTTGGGGTATTTTTGTTTTTGTTTTTTTAGTTTCAGCAGGAAATAATTATCCAAGCCTAGCCTCGAATATGTGCTATACACAAAACCATTTATCTACTAGAGTTCATGGGCAGCTGGATTGGGAAAAAACACATTAATTATCATTCAAGTGGAAATGCCCCCATAGACATACCATTTAATTAACAGAGAGGCCAGTATTGGAAATGAATAATTTGAGGCAAGACAGAGAGATGTGTGAAATAAACCATTAGGTGATTTAAAGATATTATCAGTGCATAAACATGAAAAAAACATAAACTATATCTCTATGTTATAAACTCTGTGTAAACATAAAGATTCCTTAGAAAAAAGACCTGCCCCAGTCTTCCTACCTGTGTTCAACAGCATCCCCTGTGAACAGAAAGCTAGCTGTGTTTTGCAAGAACACCAATTCCTTTAGAGTCTGGAAAACTCTACTCCCTTGAATTCAAACTCTAAAAAGATGAAAGCTAAAATCATTTCATATAGCAGAGTTCCTCTGTCTTCGAAAACCCTTGAAATTTGTAGCTCTGCCAAGATTATAAATAGAAGTGGCATGGCAGCAGTGAATTGATCATCCTGCTAAATGCGCTCATCCCATTTGGGATAGTTTTATGAAGCACGGTGGCAGCTGGGGCAGAGGGAGCCACTCTGCCTCCATTGCCACTGTTGCTATTACTGCAAAATACTGTTCCAATTTTTATTTCTTTACTGAGAAAAGCCAGAAGAGATTTTCCTAAAGAATTAAGAAAATAAAATAAAATTACAGCCCAAAAGTTGTTCTTTGGAGCAATGTGAGAGACTATCAAACTCTGAAATGAAATCCCACATTGACTTCCTAAAAAGAATCTAAAAACCAGGATTTGGGGACACAGTTTGGCATTATAGGTGGGCTTCAGTGGGTTGTTGAGATGTTATTAGATTTTGTGTTATGGTCCTTGAAAATATCACTCTTAATAACATCTTGCTTTTGGGGGAGGGGGAAGAGATGAGGGGATGGGAAGGGTTGGTTGTAGACTTTCATTTCTGACCTCCGAATTTCCTTGCAATTATCTGTAAAGCAAGACAAGTTCTCTTCGATGATTTTTCCTTTTATGTATTCTCCCTTTCCCATACACACTTAAAGCATCTTTTTAACGTACCAAGTTCTAAATTTAATTCAATTCAAAAAGTATTTATATTTGGACAAAAGAAATATATGCATAGATACAAAATACATACAGAGAGCTTCCTCACAATCAACTCTCATTAGCACTGGAGTAAGAAATCAGGGTAGGAAACAGGCAGGAAATAATCTAATTCTGCCTCCTCTTATCCCCATGGTCACCTCTGGGAGAGGTAATCTCCATGTGCACAAAAGAGTGCCCATATCTCAGCTGAGATATTTTCAACCAAATTTTTCAAAGTTCCATTAATCAATAAATGGAAACAAACATGAAAATGCAGAAACCAAAAGAATCCAGACTATAAAAAAATGACCATTTGTGTCCCTAATATTTTTTTCAGCAGAAAAAACTTTATTTCCAACAGAAGCTTACACAAGCCTTACCAGATAAAATAGCAAATCCTGGAACGACTCTGAGAAGTGTAGAAGGAGGAAACTCCTCCAGGTTTTACTTTCCTATTGACCAGCACACCAAGAGTCTCAGAGGCTCCTCGGTGGAACCTGATGGAACCCCCTAGGAATCTCTGAGCTTCATTTGAAATCAACCTTAAGTAGAGACCTCTCTGTGATAGATGCTGTCTTTTAACTCAAGACCACCATCTCCAGGCCCACCCCCCCACACACACACCTTAGGCATACCAACTCCTATTTCAAGGTCACAACCAGAATGGTGCTCCATTCTTCTCTCCTGGCACCACCAGAACTGGTCTTTTCAGCTGGTGCTGGATCCGTGGTATGGGTATGATCCAGGTCATACAAGTTTATAGTCGCACTTCATATTAGTATAAAATAATAGCCTCAGCATTCACATAATAATGAACTGTTAGAGAGGAAGCAGTTCCTCTGCAAACTCAAGTAATTCCCATTCCCTGTAAGATTATAACATTTTAGAGGTGACAAAAGATGTCTACCCATGAGGTCATCTGACTTGGAAGAGAAAGTAAAACAAGGCAGTATAAAAGAAGTTTCTAAACTGAAAGTGAGCACATGACTAAAAGAGCAAAGCTGGGCTGGAGCAGTGGCTCAGCGGTTGGAACGCTTGCCTGGCATGTGCAAGGACCAAGGTTCAAATCCCAGCACCACATACACAATCAAGTGTCAGAACAACCAAGGCAGATGAAAAAATGAGTTGATTCTCTCTTTCCTCTCTCGCTCTCACTTTTAAAAAAATAACAAAGTGCAGTGCTACAGATGGTAAGAAATGGGAGTGAGCAACGGCGGCAGGAGTGATCAGTGAATATTTGAAAAAATAATTTCAATTTAAGGTAGACATCGAAGGAAGGAAAGAAAAGAGTATTCCCAGCAAGCATCTGGCAAACCAAGTTGTCTTCTCCAGGAAGAATGCTCTTTCCAAGGAAGAAATGCCCTCTTAGATCTCACCTTTACTCGGAACAAACTTCTAAGAAGAAATTTGTTACATGTGATCCTTGACAGAGGAGATATTTTCCTATTGGGAGGACGTAGGTGGAGCTTCTGAAATCATTTTCAGCAACCTCTAATTAGAACTGTCTCTCATCTCTGTGTGATGAGATCTATGCCCAAGGCATTCTGGGGAGAAATATGGAAAACACAGTAGATTGCCTACCAGTATGTTGCAATAATAATTTTGAAATACTAACTAGTATAAGTTCCTTTTACCTCTTTTTACCTTCTATCCTAGGTCTAACACTCACATTTTGATAGAAAGCATTGCAAAAAGTAGAAAAGAATCTTTTCCTGCCTTTTAAATTGTAAAGGCTAATTGTAAGATTTTGGAAGAAAATGAGATGACCCCTAAGAAACCATCCTCGTCCATACCACCATCTTCCATCCTTCCATCCTTCCATCCTCACAGTACTGGAAGAAAATTCCCTAAGCTTTGGGAAGAAGTGGGCGAAAAGACAGGTGGGAAGTAATGTGACCTAAAAGGTCCTGGAAGAGGGCAGTGAGCCCCAGGAAACCTCAGGGAACCAAGTTCAAAACCAGTTCAGCCTTCACCCAAATATGTACAGTACAGGCTTTATTGCCTGTCTTTCCCACCAGAAAGGACTCCCTTCACAATATTCAGCGCTTTGGTCATTAACTCACTTGAGTTGTATCCCTTTCTTCCAAATGACACATAGATGACTGCATAATCCGGTGGTTTTTTAACATTACTGTGCATCGAAATGTAAGATTTATGTTTTTCTTTTCTGTCAGTTAAAGACTGTAATGCAATATAGACCACCTCCATTCTAGTTGCCCCTCCCCCTTTAGGATAGTAATTCCCTCCCCTGTGTACGCCCACCTCTTTCCAGGGGCCCCTTCTGATATCCGCCCATCTTTTCCAGGTGACCTCTACTGACACATGTCTACCTCTTTCTGGTGACACCCCTCTTCCAGTTGCCACCTACTTCCTCTCTGTACCTGCCTTTACCTCACCTTAACCAACCTCGGAGAGTGTGCACATGAGCTCCTCCAATCAGAGTGAAGGGCAGCATCACATCATGTTGGGGATAAAATCACTGATTTTCCAGTTTCTGTGAGCATTTTTCTTTTTGACCTTCAGCCAAAGTAAAATTTCTACCTTGCTTACCTGCATCTGACCACGTGTTTGATTTCATTTCTAACAACAATCACAGATTTTCGGTTCCCCTCCAGAGTTTCTGATTCAGTGGGTCTGGTGGGGTCTGAGAATTTGCATTTCTAACAAGTTCCCAAATGATGCTGCTGGTACAGCTCCTGGGACCACACTTTGAGAATGACTGCCCTAGGCAGTGTTGTAGGACAGTCGTAGGTAGGAGAAGGGAAATTGGATTCTACAACACACCTATGGCATAACAATAAATAAGAAAGTCCTTACATTTGACTGGGAGTGGTGGCTAACAGTACCATATTGAGATGACCTCTGAGCTTGAATGTGGTACAACCCACCAGGAAAAAAATCTGTATTTTTTTAAACAGGTATAATTTATCCCTTAATATATGAAACCGTACTTTCAACTGGGAGTCCTTGGTCTCCCTAGCTTTAGAAGCTAATCTTCACACCAGAAATTCTTAGAGTAGATTCTTAAGGATAAAGACATCTAAGGTCACCTAAGTACACTGTTCCATGGAACAGTGGAACTCCCTCTTACAAAACAATGTACGTGTTCCCTAGGGGCTGGCTTCTTTACCACTGTGTACCCCTCTGTAAAAGGAAAATACTGAAACCTGGGTCTCCCCTTCTCCAGCTCCCTCAGTTTCCTAGCTACTTCTCTCTAATTTGCTCCAACTACATAAAATTTATTTATCCTTTTTCCTTTCTTTGTTTATTTCTTATGTGGGAGAGTGGCAGAATCTGGCCAGCTAGGAATCAAGCAGACTTCCTAGCTGGGCTGCCTGTGACACTTATGTAAAGACAAAAAAAAAAAAAAAAGAAAGAAAGAAAGAAAGAAAGAAAGAAAAAACAAAGAGAGAAAGAAAAGAAAAGTACAGTATCTACCTCATACAGTTGTAGTGAAGAGTAAAGGAGATGTTGCTAAAGCATTTGGCAAAGGATTTGGCTAGCTTATAGCACATAAACAGTGGTGATTATTATTATCATTTATAATAGCACTTAATTCAAGATCTCCCTTACCATCATTTTCAATGTGTCTGGCTAGCTGAATTGCCACAAAATTTTAACAGTCCTAAAAGTAAGTTGGGCGTATCTATACACTCCTACACACACCCATGTCCCTGGTCCCCAGGTGTCCTCAGGTCCACATGTTACAATGTCAAGACCAAGAAACTGCCTTTTGGTTTATAATGCCTGTGGCCTGAGCATGTATCCATCTGAGCCTACTCTTCCAGACCCTGCTAATGAAATTTAAAGAATGTCAGGCGACAGTCCTCTGTTGTTAAGGAGAGGAAACGAGGAAAAGCAGGCTCCCAAAGATGTGGTCCCAGTAGGCATTCAAAATCTCCAGTATTCTTAGCTCCTGCTTATCTTGGGTTGAGCCTTTGTTAGGATTTACAAAAAAAAAAAAAAAAAAAATCCAAGCAGTTTTGTGAAAACCAGTTTCTCAGTAAGCTATATAGATGCTTCCTGGTTACCCCTGATATGAGAATAACCTTTAAACTATTTCCATTTCAGATCCCTGCTGGAAACAGGAAACGCATGGGGTACAGCTTTAAACAAAAACAAAGGGACCAAAAGATAAACCAAATTGTCCCAGGGTTCAGAAGAGGTTTATGCTAAGTGTTAGAAGGTTCAGATCCGAGGAATCCTCCCCCACTTTCTGCCATTCCAGAAATTCCTTTAAGGGGAGGGGGAAAGAAAATCAAGCAAGCGAGCAAAGGGCTCTGCTACATTGCTCAGCACTGCCATCTTCAGGGCCAACGGGGAAACTTTCTCAGGGTCAGTCAGATAAATCCTCTTCCTAAACACTTCATTTAAATATAATCAGATGGTTAAAAATATGACAGCAGACAGTCTGGAACAGATTTTTCTACTGTTTCCAATGTTTGAAAAGTCAGTAGACACAGTTTTTTGGTGGTGTATGCACATTTTTAAAAAATATTTGCTGATTGAAAAGTCATTTACAATAAATAGGAAAGTTTAAATAGCTCAAACTGCAATGCCAAATGATGAGAGTAACACAGACACAAACATATTGTTCTGAAAAAAAAATTCCTTAAGAAGAAAAGTATGAATCAAATGATTTAGAAGTACTGTTTGAACAGATGGTGTGATTAACAACTAGTGTGTTAGCCATCTCAGGAGCTTACAAAGAAGTAAACAAATGCAATGGGGAAATCACTTTATTCCCCCAAAGAGTTTTTAGTTAATTTCATTACAAATATTTAAAAGTTTGCATTTTGAAAGTTGGATATCCTTGGGAGATATCAGGAATAAGAAGCAAGTCTTTTCTCCAAAAAGACAATTTCATTGCTGATCAGGACAAGTGCTGATGCTCCCAGTGTGGCCTAGGATGAGAGGGAGAAGTCACTGTTCTCAATATGCTGGGCACAATGGAGGAAGAAAGCCAGGTTTTCCTCCTGGCCCTGGCTGCAGCACCAGCTGCTGCTGGCCTGGAGGCCATCCTTGTTCTCTGGACCTTAATTTCTTTGTTTGCAAATAAGAGCGAGAACCAGATGAGCTATACAGCTGTGCTTCAGAAACTTTAATATGCACCTGGGGATCTCATTAAAATGCATATTTTAACCTGGGGTAGGGATGACAATCTGAATTTCTTATAAGCTCCCAGGTAATGCTGAGGTTGCTGATCCACAGGTCACATGTTTACCACCAGGGCTCTAAACTCCCTTCCAGTGATAAAACTGTATCCTCATCCCCTGGTATGCTAGGGACTGCCCAGAGCTAAATCAAAAGAGGAAGTGCCTACCTTCCCAGGGTATATGACTCAGAAATGTGTACAGATAAAAGTGCATAATAACCATGTCAAATATCGAATTGATTTTAAAAAGGAAACCAAATATTTCATTTATATAATGCGATTAACAGGGATAATTAACTTTTGTAAGCAGGCGAGGTTAGGGAGGAATCCTAGTGATTGGATGCAGAGACCAAATACATGGGGATGAGATGAGAGGAAGTTGAGAGACTGAAGTCATCAACCAGCATCTGCACAGTGTTCAAGACAGATCCTGAAGTTTAACCGAAAAGAGGACAGAAAGTCTGGGAGAAAATATCTGCATATCACAAATCTGACCAAAAGGACTTGCATCCACAACACATAAGGAACACTCAAAACTCTGTAATAAGAAAACAACCTGGGCTGGAGCAGTGGCTCGGCAGTTACAGTGCTTGCCTTGCATGCAGAGTACCTGAGTTCAAACCACAGCACCACGTACACAATGAAGTCTCAGAGTAATGAAAGCCACATGAAAACTAAATAAAAGTGATCCCCCCCACTATCCCTCTCTCTTTAAAAACCCAATATAAGACTGGATAAAAGACAGATACTTAGCCAGAGAGATGGATAGCAAAGAAAACACACTTCAACATCATTAGCTACTAGGGAAGTTCAGGTTTAATCCATGGTGAAATACCTACTACACTGGCTAAAATAAAAAACATTGACAATACCAAATGGCAACAAAGATGTGGAGAACCTAGATTATATGGCACTCCTAAAGACAAACTAAGTTAGCAGAGGGTGTGAGTCCCCAGAGCAGCACAAGAGAATGTGGGAGGAGATCTAACTTCCACATCCTAATCCTAGTGGTAAAATTCATAGCAGTTATGCAGCCCCCAAAAAGTCATTTTTACTGTATGTTAGTTAATTTTTAAAAATCTGAAAAACATTAAATAATTAGTAGTTTAAAACTTTGAGTCAAACAGAACATTTTTTGAAAGCCTGATTAATGGAGTAAATGTCTCCCAGCCACCCCTTTAATACTTAATCAGTGAGCTTCTAGGCTTAGCTGCCACTTTCTGTCTTTTCACATACCCTTTAACGCTAGTCCCAACCACTTATTTTAGACCCACAGTACCCTTTATTTTTCCCATTATTTATAAAATGTCAAGCAAGTTTTTCCCTACAAGTTAAGGCTCAATTCTTTACACAAGTCAGTGGTGATCCCAGGAGCCCAGCTCATCACTGATGAAGACTTGCCCTCTGAGGAACTTAATATTCATATAAAAATGAACTAAGTCAGTTGATTCTCCCATTGTTTGCATCACATAACACTTCCCTATAAATTTCAAAAAGGTTCATGCACTAATAATTCCTTAAGAAAAAACCAAAAGAGGAAGGAAATAGACAAATACCTGTAAGAATATACTCAACCTTATTAGTAAAGACCAGCAAATTAATTTACCAGCTTTATAAAGATTAAATAGAATGATGCTATATGGCATTGAGGAAGGTGTGGGAAAATGGAGCAAGGTGTAAGAATAATTCACCTTTCAAAAGGCAATATGGAGCAAAAGGCTTTAAAAATGTGCCACTTCTTTGGCCTGATAATTCAACTTCTAGAAATTATCCTAAGAAATAATCATGCAAGGAAGTTCGGCTTAGCATTGCTTTTAACACTGAAATATTAAATGTCAGGGCTCTGAAATCCCTTTGAGTAAATGGATAAAGATTCTCTTTCATTGCCTGATATGCTAGATCTGCACTGATTCACAAAAGTGCATGAATTAATGTGCATGAAGAACATTCTGAAAGCCAAATATTGAAAGTCTTAAAGGTAAATAATTTTAGTTGTACAACTTAACATAATCTACATATAAAAAGAAAAAAGATTAGGTACATAAACTACATAAAACACAGACAATACATTAAATGTAATGTATTTAATACCAACATTAAAAATAATATTATTGGGCTGGAGTGGTGGCTTGGAAGTTATGGCGCTTGCCTGGCATGTGCAAGTACACAAGTTCAAACCCCAGCACCACATACACAACAAAATCTCAGAGCAATGAAGGCCACATGAAAAACTACATAAAAATTGTCTCTCTCTTTCTCTCTCTCTCTCACTGTACCTCCCTCTTTAAAAAAATGATATGTATCTTTATTTTTTGACACAGAAAGTTTGGCATATTATGTTTTTAAGTGAACAAAATGCAGAAAAAAAATACTATCTCATTTTTAGACAAAATTTAAGAAAATAATTTTCTTGTGGAGAAAAATCTCTAAAACTAAGCGTCAAGATGTTATCACAGATGTTGCCAGTTAGTAGAGTAATAGTGATTTTTATTTTCTTCTTTATAGTCTCTACATATCCTCGTTTTTTTTTTCAGTGAAGATATTCTACTTTATGACTGAAAAACATGCCACAAAACTATTTCTATAAACAACTATCAGATTAATCAGACACAATCCTCTTTACAGTAACATTATTGCCTTTCTCCCCTAAAAGATCAGGCCTTGGCCCTTTGATATACTGTCTCTCATCACAAAATGTGCAGGCTCACAGGGGCTTCTAACTACTACCCTGTAGCATTTAGAATTACACCAGCAAGTCCCCAACCCCTGGCACAGTGACGTGCAGAAAGTATATCTTAAATAATGGCCATAGCTGAAGTCCACCCACAGATATTGGGTGATTATCAGACACTTCTAGGGATCTTGCTACACCTTACTAAGTCCTTCAGGGCTCCTAACTGTCTCGCTTCCAATGTTAATTTGGAACAGGGATTCAGCCTTTACATCTTCCTTAACATCTTCCTTTATTTTTTTTTGTGAGAGAGAGAGAGAGAGAGAGAATCAATTTTTATTGAGTTTTTCACATGGTTTTCATTGCTCTGATACTGAGTTGTGTACGTGGGTGCTGGGGTTGTACTTGCACATGTCAGGCAAGCGCCATAACCACTGAACCACCGCTCCAGCCACCTAACATTTTCCTTTAAAATAAAATTTTTAAAAATTTTTAAAAAGACTACGAAACATTTTTCAAGCAACTTTGGAACTATGGAACTTTTTTCATGAAACTTTTAAAAATTTTCCTTAAAGCTGAGTTTCATTTGAAATTCTGGAATGTTTTTAATATTTTCAAGTAGTAAAAAGTATTACTTGAATAAAAAGTCATACAGCAGAAAGGAAAAAAATCTCTTTTCTTAATTCTTTTTTCTTTTTATATGCTGTTCACATTTCTATTAAGGAAATAAAAAGAGTAAATAAATTCACTGAATCACATTGTTTCTTTTTCATTCACACATAAAACTTTTTCATAGCTCCACAGCTTGATTTGATGTAATTTTAAAAAAACAATCATTATTAGCAATTTCAGAAAGCTTTGCAATATGCTTTTAGAACTATTTAGTCACTCAACTGCTAGGTCACCCCTAACATCTAGACATTTTGTCACAAACAATTTTCATGTGCATTAGTGTCTTTAGTCAGATTTTGGGGGTGGAGTTTTCCAAATTATTTTAAAATCTATTAGAATCAAGAAATTGGTGCTTGAATTTTATCCAAACTGGTGTTTTTGGCTTCACCCCTCTGCTACAACATTGAGCACAATTGTGCTAGGAATACCTAGATTCCCTATAAACCCTTGACGGAAGCAGCTCTTTCAGGATGTGAACACACTCTCTGCCATGAGGTTATGCGACTTTGTTGGAATCAGTCATTTGTCTCATCCTAACACCGTCTCTGCAATTCATCCTGAATTAGTGGCCTGAAAATGGACAGGTAGGTAACTTCAGTTTTTAATTTCTTACCTGACCTAACTTTACAGCTTCCCCAATTTCATTGGGAAACAAATTGTCAGCACCCTGTTTAGGCACTTTTTTCCCTTCCTATTATTATTTTTTTTATTCAGAAATTTATTTGTTGAATAATCACCTTCCTATTATTTTTAATTTTGTTTGTAATTATAGAATTTTTGCTGACAGAGATCTGAGAGAGAACACTTGCTCAGAATAATGATGGTGTTGTTTCTACTGGTATTTTCCCTCACAAAGAATGATAAAGTCCCTGAACTTCAGCCTAGACATACCATTTGTTAGCCATCTTTCTCCAATTACATCCAGACCACTTATTCCTTCTGTCCCCTCCCTCACATACCACCAAGCCTTCCATTTCATCCAGTTAATGGTTTCTGCATTTTTATATTTTGACCCGACTTTTCTCTCATTTCCCACAAATGTCCAATATCTTTCTACTGATAAATTGAATACCATTTTCCTCAAATAAATCATTGACTTCCCTTCAATGACTTAGCATCAAATTCTCTCCAAAGACTCTTATCATGTGCTTTTCTTAATGTATGGGGTTTCTCTGTGGTTAGAAGCTGCCTTATCAACTTAAAAAAAATTTTTTAACCAACTTCCTGGTGTTCTTCCTCCTTAACCTAGTCCCCATGACCCCAAAATCCCTTTGTAACAGCTAGTATTTATCAACTAGTATGTACCAGTCATGTTTGAGAATTATGTCATATTCGTAGGAGAACTGGAAAATTTTTCATTTCAGTTTTACAGGATGAAGAAACTGAGGTTCAAGGAGTTTAAATTTGTTCAGGCAAGCTTAGCTAGGATGTGAGAGGTGGCATTCAAAACTATGTCTCTCTGCTACCAATGCTGCTTCTTTATGCCATGAAGTCTTTGCTGAATCTAACATTCCCAGTCTGATCATCTTACTTGGTTCACAGATATTCCAGTATAAGTGTGGCATCTCAGCATCTTGCCAGCAATATTAACCAACACAAAATGGCATGGAGCTAAAGTATGTGTAAGGTTCTCTACAATTCCTATAATCTGGGACCTTAAAGATGCTTCCATATGCATTATTTTTTTTCCAAGAGCTTACTTCCTTATTAAAGCATTATGTGGTTCCTCAAGATAACACAACTTTTCCCTGCTTTCTAAACAAAGCTAATTATTGATTTATTATTTTATCTATGTGGCAGCAAATCAATACAGCAGATAGCAATTTGTCAGATGATCCAAAGAATGCAGAACAATTATTTTCTTGAGAAAATGAACACCAGAGATTCCTGTGAAAGACTGACGGGTAATCCCATCTTCCCAACCCTTCTTTTGTTCTGGAGGAGAAAAAGCTGGTTTGGTGATTACTCACATTGTACTTCCAGCCTTGCCGTTCCCTTGAGCACTAACTTATTTTCTGGCATTTGAAAAGATAACTTCCCCAGGGTTTAATTGCAATTAGAAAAACAGGTTGGAGACAACATCAAATTGCGTTCTAGGGAAAAAAAGAATTAAACATAAAAGTAATGTGAAATAGTGAAGTGGCAAAAAGAAAAAAGTTATTAATTTTCTAAGTACATTTTCAGAAACACAAAGCTAACAATTCGTACATGGCTTCCTTCCTTTTTTGTTATTTGGCTCTTGTCAAGCAATTTTATTTACTACTTTCTGAATTAAGCACCAAATCAAACTGCTGCTTGCCACGTCCATTTCCTCCGCAAATCATCTCCGCAGCCTCCAACTGACAGTTTTGACATGCGCAGATCGCCCCCGACGTTGCAAGGTTACCCTATGCTGATTTGGGATCCTGGGTCCTGCAAGTCTCTGAGCCCATCCCACCTTTTAGAGGTGGTGTTTCCACTTCGCAGAACAAATCACTGCTGCCCCAGGTACCCAGCCTTTCGCTCAAGTCCCTCAGCTTTTTGTTTTGAAGAAAATGTTTTTAGGAAATCACTATTATTACTATTATTATTACCATAAAATATAAAGGAACTCTTTTTAACATATCAAAATTGAGGTCCAACTCGTTACCCAAACACCTTAAAATTAGTTTCAATCACATATGGCTTGCTTACTGTCAGCCGTCTAAACTATTCTGCCCTACATGCCAGCCTCCTGGCTCCATGGAATGATGCGCCCTTGCTTACAGTGTAGCTCATATTTCATACATTTTGTTTGTTTTATTCTGCTACATTGTTCTTTATATTACAAGTAACTTCAAATTGTCTTTGGAACAAAGGAAGGTATAAATATTAAATACCTGGAAAAGGTCCTAGACAAGTAATTAAGATTTGGATGTTGGAATTAAGTTTGAATGTTTTCAACATAAAGAAATGATAAATGTTGGAGGAGACATATTTTGAATGTGGTATAAATATTATACAATGTATACATGTATCAGTATCATGTGACTTCATGGATACATGCAATTTTATATGTGTCAAAAAATAAATTTAAATTTAAAAAAAGAGTTGCCACTAATTAGCTGAAGGATCTAGAACAGGTCGCAAACATTCTGAGTCTTGGTTTTTTCATCTGCAAAATTATAAGGTTGGCATAAAATTATTTCTCAGCCCCTGCCCCCCGCATTTCTGATCTTGGTGTAATAAAACTGCCAATCAAAGGAACACATAAAAACAGAGGAAATATCTCAATATAGCAGGACCGAATGCAGTCAAATGGCACTTACTATCCATTCCACATCCTTTCAGGGTGCATTTCTATGCTATAGAGGCTGCAAAGTCAAAAATTATATTCTGTAGAATCTTCCAGGTAGGATCCTGTGTATGTGCGTTGTTCTATGTTTAGATGCACTTGCATAAAATTTCAAGGTGGAAATGAAGTAGAAACTATCTCAGTGACTTTCAATTTTTCAATTGTTAGGAAACAATACCATAGAAATGCTCGTGTCTTGTCTCCAGCTTCATGTGGCAGGAGGCAGCTACAAGGCTGGTAGATGTCAGACTCCAGGTGCCAGGCCCAGTTACCATTATAGGTTGTCAAGAAGCAGTTGTGACAGCAGTGCTTGTGGCCACAAAGCCTGGCTTTTTAAACTCCCAATTTACATTTCATGGTAGGGAGTGCAGCATCTGAAGGGGTTCGTATCTGTGATGTTCTGCAAGTCATTGGTGGTCTGTTAGATACTGCTGCTCTGTTCTTCTAATGGTTTTATTTTTAAAAACCATTACAAGAAAATCCTTTTCCTTAGACTATACCTCTCCAAAATATGCCACTGTGGCATAAGAAATATTTTGAGCTGGAGGAATTGAGAAACACTGGATGCAGGAAGAGATCTCTGTACTCTCCTTTTCTGCCTAAATTTCTGGGTATAAATTTCCCTTTGCGAAGGTGTTCCCCTCCCCTTTCCCGTTCCAGGAAGAGTTGACTATCACAGAGATGGCACCTACCAGAATCTTGTTCTAAATAACAAGCTTTATCTAAATAACCATTAGTCATAATTCCTTTAGTTCTGCCCCATATATTTACCTTCCCACAATTTACTACTCCTAGTTGCCCAAACCAAACCTTTTTCCGTTGTATTATCACCTCTCCACAAATTAATTGATCTTTGTTAAAATAGTATATAAACTCATAAACTCCCAGACTTAACAGCTCTTCTGTGTTTTTCATCTCCTTTTCTGTGACACCTCTTGAACACATAAGAAATAAAATATTAACATCAAATAAATCTTTTTGTCTTTTTTACTGGTTTTTTTTTTTAAGAGAGAGGGACAGTGAGAAAAAGAGAGAATCAATTTTATTTAGTTTTTCACGTGGCTTTTGTTGCTCTGAGACTTCGTTGTGTATATGGTGCTGGGGTTTGAACTCACATACTCTCACATGCCAGGCAAGTGCCATAATGGTTGAGCCTCCACTCCAGCCCTTGTTAATCTGTTTTTAACCAGGTTAATTTTCAGTGCCCAAGTGGCTAAAAGGATAGAAGGAAAAGGTTTTGCCTCACTTATAATACCTAGAGTGTTTTTGATCCCTTTCCTGAAGTTTATATTTATTTTTTATTTCTATTTTCTTCGTTTTGTTCTTGTTCTGTGTGTGTGTCCAAATATATTTTATTTACATGATGCTAATCCTAAAAAGTGAAAATATAATCAATTTGGTTTTTTTAGAACTTCTTTTATTCCAACTCAACCTTTTTGTTTCTTCCAATACTGCCAAACATTTTTCTAGGTTTATTCAGCACTGTGATTATCCCTGACTAGTCTTTTGTGCCATGGCATGCATGATTCCAGAATTTTATTAGGAAATTATATAAACTCTCTTTATATTTCTTATTCTCTGGTTTCATGTGCGATTTTGAGTTTAGGTTTTTCCTTTTCATATGTCTAAACTTATATATATGTATGTAAGCTCTTGAAATAGGTTATTATATTTTTTAACTTTTTACTTTGAAAAGATTGTAGATTCACAGGAAGTAATAAAAATAATACTGAGAAGTCCAGTGTGCCTTCTATTTTAGCAAATACTTTTTTATTAGGAATAAAGTTGTAGTTACTAACCCTCTAATTTTTCTAACTTGCATGACACTACACTTTCTTAAAGACCTCCAGCAGAAAGTGGCATCATCAAACATGGAATTCTGGGTCTCCATCCCTTTATAAAAACAACTAATACTGATCATTACACAATACAAATATAACTAATGTCAATGAATTGTACTCTTTAAAAGAGTTAAAATGTAAATTTTATATTATATATATATATAAAATATAAAAATAATGATGCCTATATACAGAGATATAATTGTAAAAGATATATGAGAAACTAAAAAGCAGCTGAAAAGTTGGCAAAAAATTGTCCTAATCAACCTGAAGAACTCTGAAATCTAGTTAAAAAAAATGTACAACAGCCAGGGCAAACCTAATGTTGAAAGAAGCTGCTACACTGTCAGGACAACACTGTGACATTTAGGATTACGGGTCTACCATCTCTTACTCTCCAAATCATTACTGGCCATGAAGATGGTAGCACAAATTCCTGCTGCAGAGGAAATAAGATGGATATTATTCTCAAAGAATTGTGGTTTTCTATTTTGGTTTCCCTGAAGATGGAAGGTTTTGGGGCTTGGGTAATAGCTCAACAGTTATAGCACCTGCCTGGCATGTGCAAGGATGTGGGTTCAATCCCCAGCATCACAAACATAACAAAGTGTTGGGGCAATGAAGCCCACATGAAAAACTATATAAAATTGATTCTCTCTTTCTCTCTCTCTCTCTCTAAAAAAAAAAAAAAAGAAAGAAAAAAAAAGAAAGAAGCAAGGTGTCAGCTCAGAGCATTCCCAGGGCTTGGGAAGCTTCCTGAGCAGCACGAACCAATATCATTTAAAAGCAAAGTTGTAGCCATTATAGCCGTTAGAGTCTGGGATGAGGGACAGTAGTTAACACAAGCAATAGAAGCACTGAAAAAACAAAGAAGGAAGAGTTAGGGAAAGGAGAGATGTGGGAGGGGAAAGAAGGAGAGATGCGGGAGGGGAAAGGCTTTTCAGCCTTTTTAAAAAACCTACATATTGATATATTAATATGCTTCACATATACCCAGAGCAAGATGAATGCTTATGCAAGTCCTGAAAAAAACCCTGAGCTTTCACCTCTGATTGACCTTAAGAATCTGGAAAAGCAGGAACTGAAAGCTAAGGCAGAGCTGAGCAATGGTCTAACCAAGCATTGACGTTTACCCTCACACAGCCAGTCTACAAAGACTGGAAGCATTTTTGGTTTCTTCTCCTTCTCCTTCTCCTTCTTCTTTTCTTCCTTTTTCTGTTTTCCCTTTTTTGGCTCCAGGCATTTAGGAAAACTCTGTCAAAACATTAGTCAATCCACTAAACAAACAGAATATAGAATTTGGTAGTCAAATATGACAAAGAATACAGATTCTACAAAAATAGTTCAGAAAAATCACTAACTAAATAACAACCCACAAGTGGCAATATTAAAATCCAAAAATGGGCAACAATCTGATTTCCAGGGCTTCCACGCTAAAATATTCAAACTGTCTATTTTTCAACAAGAATGAGCAAAGCACACACACACACACACACACACACACATACACACACACAAAAAAAACCAAGAAAATGTGGCCTATTCACAGGAAAAGATAAATAAAAACTGTTCCTGAGGAAGCACAGATATTAGACTCATTAAAAAAAACTATAAATCAACAGAAAATAGAGAAAATAAATTTAAAAAATAGAGAAAAGACACTATTGACAAAGAACTAAGAGAAACTGGGAAAAGAGCCTTTCACCAAAGTCGTCTACAGATTCATTGCAATCCCTATCTAAATCTCAACAATTTTTTTTAGCAACATGGAAATTCTAAAATTCATATGGAATTGCACTAGCCAAAACAATCTTGAGAAAGAAAAGCAAAGTTGGAGGACTCACACTTTCCAATTTCAAAACAACTACAGAGCTTCAGTAACTTAAGCAGTTCAATATTGTTATGGTTTAGATATAAGGTGTACCATAAAAACTCCTGTGTGAGACAATACAAAAAAGTTTAGAGGTGAAATGATTGGGTTAGGAGTCTTAACCTAATCATTGCATTAGCCCCCTGATAGGAAAGAATTGGCAGGCAGGGTGTGGCTGGAACAAGTGGCTCATTGGGGGCATTCTTTCAGTGCATATATTTTGCCTGTGGTGAAGAGAGCTCCCCCTCCTCCCCCTCCTCCTGCTTCCTGGTGCCATTTCCTGAGCCACTTTCCTCTGCGTCTTCTGCCATGATATTCTGCCTCATCTTGGGCTCCAAAGAATAGAGTCAGCTGTCTATGGACTGAGATCTCTGAAACTGGGAGCCCCAAAATAAACTTCTCCTCCTCTAATTATTCAAGTAAGTTCTTTCTGTCACAACAGTGAAAAAGTTGACTAAAACAAGTATTGAAATAAAGATAGACATTTATCAGTGGAATAGAATTGAGAGTGGAGAACAAACCCATACATATACAATCAAATGATTTTCAACCAAAGTGCCAAGACCATTCAATGGGGAAAGGATTGTCTTTTCAGTGTGATGCTGAAGAACTGGATATCAAGAGATGAAATAATAAAATTGAACCCTTACCTCACACCATACATATAAAATAACTCAAAATGAATTAAAGAAATGAATAAAAGAGCTAAAACTATAAAATTCTTAAAAGAAGAAAATAGGTGGATCTCTGTAAAGATGTATAAATATACATTTTATACCTAAATAAATAAATGCATAAGGAACTACATCAAAAATAGATAAATTGGACTTCATCAAACTTAAAAACATTTGTACCTCAAAGAATACTGTCAAGAAAAAGAAAACATGGCTCACAGAATGGGAGAAAATTTTTGCAAATTATTTATCTGAAAAGAGTTTAGTATCCAGAATTTGTAAAGAACACTTATAAATCAACAGCAAAAACAAACAAAAAAAAAACCCAACTATACAAGTGAAGAATAGGTAAAGGACTTGAGTAGACATTCATCCAAAAATTCACAAATAGCTAGCAAGCACTTGAAAAGATACTCAACATTGCTAGTCATTAAGGAAATACAAATTAAAACCACAATGAGATATCACTTCACACCCATTAAGAATAGCTATAATTTTTTTAAGAAGTGGAAAGCAAATGTTGGCAAAACTAAGGATAAATTAGAGCTATTATACATTGCTGATAAAAATGCAAAATAATCCTGCTATTGTAGAGAATAGTTTGGGAGTGCCTCAAAAAGTTAAACAATGAATCACTATATGGCCCAGCAATTCCATATATATATATATATGTAGGTATGTATGTGTGTGTGTGTGTATATATATGTATATGTATATATATACATATACATATCTCCAAAGAATCGAAAGAGGATTTAAATGGAAACCTTGTACACAAATGTTCATAGAAATATTATTCACCATAGCTAAAAGGCAAAAACAACCCCAATTACCATAAACTCTTGAAAGGATAAACAAAACATGGTATATCCATATAACAATATTATTTAGCTATAAAAAGGAATGACATATTGATGCATGGTATAACATGAATGAAACTCAAAAACATCATACTAACTGACAGAAACAGACAATAAGGTCACATATTGTGTGACTCCATTTATATGGAATAGCCAGAGTGGGTAAATTCTTAGAGACAGAAAGTAGTTTATCAGTGACTGGAGGCTAAAAGGGCAGTGAGGAGTGACTGCTTAGAGTTTCCTTTTAGGAGATGAAGTCTTTCAGAACTTGACAGAGATGATGGTTGCATATCACTATTAATGTTCTGAAGGTGACTTAATTGAATATGTGCTTTAAAATGGTTAAATTTATGGTATGTGAATTTTACCTCAATTTTAATAAAAATAAAACCAAAAAATCCTGAAGTAACTCTCTCTTGTCTTCAAAATGAAGTATGAACTCCTTGCCTAATCTGGCTTTCTCCACCTTTTATTATCTGGCCCTTTTCTAAACTCACCTCCCTTGTACATCAGAACCTCACCAGGGATGCACTGAGATTGCTTGAGTCTTCTGTGCTCTCAACCACCCCCAAGCCTTTCCTGTCCTTTCTCTTTCTTCTCCCCTTGGCTAGACTACATCAACTCTTCCAAGGTTCTTCTCAGGTTTATCCTCTCTGGAAACTATTTCCTAGTTCCCTCCCCCAGTCTTATTCCCCAGCTCCAGCTGGAGTGTTGATTTCTAACCATGGGATCCTATAACACCCTTTGCATATTACATTTGTCACACTGTCTTCTAATTATCTTCCCCTCCAAACTGTGAGTTCCTCTAGAGCAGGAATTGTGCTTTGCATCCCTATTAACAGTCCCTGGTGGAGGTCTTGGCACACAGCACATGCTCGTGAAGGATCAAATGTGAAACTGGATCACAACTTTCTCCAGCATGATTTTTGCTCATGTGTTTCCTTGTTTGAGCACCAGCATTCCTGTTTCATTTGTTTGTTTGGTTTTGTTGTTTTTTTTTAAAGCCTCAGACCATAATCTAATATTCTGTCCCTTTTACCACTGTGGACCATTGGTCACTAGGACACGCAGGATAGTATATGACTGGATGTGACAAACACGTGAGCTGTGCAGAAATTGCTCAGCATTCATCCCCTTTTTCTGGTGGATCAGGAATGTCATGGACATAAGGGAGAACATGAAGGCCTTGAAGTCAAAGAGTAAAGTTCAAGTTCCTCCTGCACCACTCATTTGTGCAGCCTTGGCCAAGTCACCTGTGCCCCCTGGATACATTTTCCTCATCTATAAAATGGGATAACAATAATTGCCTGGTCTTATTCATGGAATAACTTCAGGATAAGTAAAATAAAACAATGTGTTCACATAGGTTGTACTGTTAAATATTTTTTATTGCAGGCCTTAAACTTTCTCAGACCCATTTATAATAGTAACTTAGAGTCAGTCCAGATTCCCACTTTCCCAGTCATGATTGGTAATTTTTTTTTTGCAGGGTACAATTATGTGAATAAAAATTCCAACATGGAATAGAAATGTGAGTGATGATTATGAATTCACCTCCCTAAAGCAGCGCTATTGAAACTCATTCTTAGAAATCATAATGTTCTGGGGAATTTCTGTCCCACATACATGAGTAACTAAGGCAGTTGAGACAAACTGGAGGATCTGGTTAATCCTGCTCTCCTGGTTCCTGATCAATGACTTCATTGTTGGGAAATGGTCTGGCATGAAAGAGCTAGGCCCATGTTCATCACAAGAGGAAAGCTGCTTAAACTCCTGCCTGGACAAGAAAATTTTTTTAAATTCCCAATAAATGCCTCCCTAGCTTAAAATTGGAGTTAAAAGTCTTTAGAAAATGGAGTTATTTTATTTTACTTTTAGAGAAATATTATTTTTTACTTTCCCAGTAAGTTATACTTTTTAAAACTTTATTCTTGGGTAATGTTTTAAACTGCGGTGGCTCTACGGTTACGGTGCTTGCCTAGTATGCATTACTACACGCAGCACCATATACCCAACTAAGTCTCAGAGCAATGAAAGCTACATAAAAAACTAACTAAAATTGATTCTCTCTCTCTCTTAAAAAAAAAACTTCATTCTTGCACTGAAATATTTTATATTTCCCATTTTGTGATTCCCCTAGTGATGACTTAAGGGTCACTTTAATCTATCTTGACTAAGACTGGCCACCTTTCCAAGCTATGGTCAGTAATTTTTTTCCCTCCTGTTAATGGCTAATGAAATGGATATATTATTACATAAGGACAATAATTAAGTTTTATTATAAGGACAATAATGAAGTAGCTAATTTAGGCTGCTTTGTATTTGCTTGCTATAAACTAAAAATTGAATCCAGTTTAAATTAAGTGATTCTTGTCATGACCTATCATGGCAACATGAGGCAGTCTAATAAAATGTTCTAAGTCATGTGAGTCAGGAGAACTTGATAAAATGAAATACAAACCACTTCTAAAAAGTAGGAGAAATATTGCTTCCTACTTTCAGGTACCAGTCTGAAGCTGTTCTCAATTTTTTATTAAAATTGAGTTGCTTATATAAATTCTCACCTCCTTCAGCCCCGTCTATACTAACAAAGCAAAGCATTAACCAGAAAGAGGAAGGCGAAAGAGACCTGGAGGCTAATCTTTCCTGCTTTGCCAACAGCAGCTTACAATTGACAGAGGATGTTCTGTAGGAATGCAAACTCTAAGCCCCAGCTTTCCCTGAATCTGTGCAATAGTAAACTGATGTCAGCAATAGCGTGAGCAATGGAAATACAATGCTTCAGGATTCAGCTAAATCTAAGTTTAGGTGCAAGTGTGAACATTGAGCAGTTACTGACTCTATGAAATTAACACTAAATTGTTGTGTGAAACTGCACAGAGCAGGGAAGAAAAATGACCTGGAACGACCAAAGATAAAAGATGTTTATTTTCTGAATGAGGAGAGATTGAAGTTAACATTAAAAAAAAATGCTGAAGAAACAAAAATATGGCATATACTTGTGTGAAAGGTGGTCAAACTCATGTATTAGACCCAGCAAAGGCATAGTAACACATAACCTAGGGCATTCATGGATATGTATCAGGAAGGAGGGGGGAGGGGCAGTGGGGGGAAGGGTGGGAGAATAGGGTGGGATCTAAGGGGTAAATCTAATTTAAGAATACATACATATCATATTGTTACTTTGGATGCGTTTTTTAAAAAAAAGAAGGACAGTGAGAGAGAGAGTGAGAGACAGAGAGAGAATCAATTTTTATTGAGTTTTCACGTGGCTTTACTTGCTCCGACACTTAGTTGTGTACGTGGGTGCTGGGGTTTGAACCTGTGTACTTGTGCATGCCAGGCAAGCACCATAATTGCTGAGCCACTGCTCCAGCCCCTGGATGCATTTTTGATTGTACAATAACTAAGGAAGATTTTTCCAATTGATCCCAACCATTTTGTCTCTGACTCTCTCTCCTAGTGCCCCATCTCAACCAAACTCAGCCACACTGGTCCAAATTGTGCTTTCGCTTAGGGCATATCCTTAGCAAAGGGCATATCCTTAGCAAACCTCTGCTCTTCCTTCACGGCCCAGTTCGTTTGTCATCTGTCCTGTGAATCTTTCTTTGATTCCTCTGGTATTTCATTTCATAGAATCACAGGGCTTTATTCACTTCTCTATTATGCACATTAGATTGCAATTCCTTAGGTTTCTTGTGTGTTTCCCTTGTCTTTTGTATCTCTGTGTTCCTTGGCCTTAGCAAGCTGTTTGTTGCTGAGGAGGATTCGCAAATGAACATAACTCTCCCATTCCTCTTCTAAGCAATCATCTACCTCCCTGACAACCTTGAAATTCCAGTTCCTACTTCCTACATAAAGTCCCAACATTGTAATCCCTTCTGAGATACTAACACAGGGGCCAGTAAGTGAGTCTTGGCTGGAAGATCTTAACAGCATCACCAACTGAGGTTAATGGAGAACATGCTCAGTGTCTAGCAACGGCCTTGCAGTCTTTGATACCAGTGATTTTATATCAAGATAGATAGGACAGTCTGAAAATATGTTTAGATAAGTCTTTCTCTACTTGTTGATAATAGAAAAGAAGTTAAAACCTAGAAGAAATACAATATTACCCTGCATGCTTTAACATCCCTCAGCGGAATTTTATTGAAGATGTATTAGAAGGGTGTGTAGAGAAGGGAGAGAATAACTATCTAATTTGTTGCTAATTTCTTTTTTTAAAATGGCATATACAGTTAGGCCTGGTGGCACATGCCTGTAATCCCAGTGACTCTGGAGGCTGAGGCAGGAGGATCGTGAGTTCAAAGCCAGCCTCAGTAATGTAGTGAGACACTAATCAACTTAGTGAGCCCCTGTCATGAAATACAAAAAAAGAAAGAAAAAAGGTTTTTAAAACTGGCATATCCACTGTGTTGCACGATTGTAGTCCTTTGTTTCTGAAGCACGGCTACACTAGTTAGTATTTGCTAGCCACCACTAATCCATTTTCTGCCCTACTCTCTGCCTTGTTCTCAGCCCTAGGAGGCTGACTTAGATCACTGCATCACCAGGCTGCCTTGCCTTCTGGCTGCCAGGTGGGTCTGACCCAGAGGAGTTACCAGCTAGGATTAAACAGCCCGGAGAGAGACTGGTGTATCTGTTTCCGCTGTACACTCCCATCCAACGAGCCGCCAGTAAGTAGTTGTATTCTATAGCAGCCTCTCTTCCAGGGCTCTGGCTCTCCCCAGATTCAGAATCCTGTTCCCAGCTAAGTGTGCCTTCTGTTTTCTTCTGTTTCTTCTGTTTCTTGGAAAAAGCCTGACTGATATAATGGTCACCAGCCCACAACTGAAAAATATGTGAAAAACAGAAATGCTCCCTGGATATTTTCACTTCTTGCTCTGGTTTGTCTTCCACTGAGTGGTCCCTCTACTAAAACTTATGATATTAGGGGAAACTCCAAGGGTTGAGAGGGCAATCAATAGCAAGAAATTTCAGTTATAAGCCCATTGATTTTTGCTAGTTTGGAAAGATCACAAGCTTTGGTGGAACAATAGACAATTCCTCCTGGTGACTGCTCTGGACACTGAGAGGCTCACTTCACAGAGGACACATGTCTGAAATTCACCTCTCCTGATTCCTGCAACTGACCTCCTCAGAGAAGAGCTGTACAAGTGTTGCTCCCTTCAGTTTGATGTAATAAATCTGCTTTAAACATCTTCAGTAGTTCATTAGTGTCAAAAAACAAAAGCAAGAAAAGACTGAATACCTAGGGAGGCTTGTATAGCCTTGTGTTTTCCGTGTCAGATTTTACTTGTGCTCTTTTGTTTAAAAACACTTAGGGATTCCCTTAAGATTATTGTACTGCAGAACCATATTTTCAATAAAGTTTCTTCGACTCTTGCCAGTAAAAGCAGCTCACCTGATCTCTGCTGATTTTCAAAATGGCTTGAGTTTTCTCATTACTGGCACCAGCTCATTCTTCCCTCTCCAGTTGCCGAATGCTCATAGCAGATTCTGAGGGCGTGGGGAGAATGCTGTCTGTCACTTAAAGGAAGGCAGATTCTTCTGGGAGTTAAAGGCAACGAATTCCAGAAAATGTTTTTCAGATGTTTGGGATTTAATGAAGCTCAGGCTGTGCACTGCCAGGTAGCACCAATGTACATTTTCAAGCTTTCCGTATGTTACCATATATTTGCCCAAAATACTGCCTTCTGTTACTTTGCCTTTCTGTTTACCTACATTTCTGTGCAATAGTCTTAAGACTCCAGAATTTTCAAAGCCCATTTAAAAATTAGCCACTAACAAAAGAAAGATTGAGGGGGTAGAAAGCCCCCAGGCAACTGCATTCAGGTAGGAACAAAGAACTTAATTTGAGGCTCAGACATAATGAGGCTTATGGGAATTCCAAACATGGCCCAGAACTATATGTTTAAGGATTCTTTCATATCAATGGTCCTCTTATTATATTAAAATAATGGCTTGAGATATAAGTGATATCTATCACAACAGTTGTTTTCAGAGTCATAAACTCTGGTATTATTGAGGAATATAACTTTCTCAACTTTAGGTCTCTGAAAGCCTGAATTTTTTGGAGGCTGATAGCTTCAGGTCAACAGGTACTCTCTGAATGTCTGCAGCAACCATTACTCCCCCACCTGCCTCCAAGGATCAGAAGACACTGTTTACTTAGCTCTTGGTTGATCTGGTGTTATATGATTAGAGAGGAAGAAGAAGTAGCACCCTGTGCCCTTGGGAACATTTAAGAAGTCAGGAGCCTTCCAACATGATCCAATGAAAGCTGGGTCCACATAAAGGAAATGTTTCCCAAAACCATTAAGTGTGGCCAACCAAGAATGCAGCCTAAGGGACTTATTTATCCTCCACATTGCATGCCTAAGGCAAAAAGACTTCTAATAAAGGATGGGATCAAAATAAATTTGAGTTCACTTTACCATGAAGCCCTTCTATACTGACATGGTTAGAATCATGTTAGTTTACTATCACAAGGTGCACTGGAGTCCGTATTATTGCCTTTCAACTTCCTGATATTTTAAGTTAATTAAGTAATAATTAAGTCAATGAAATAATATCTACTAAGTTCTATACCAGGTGTCTGAGTAGAGGAATAGATATAATCAAATATGGTTCTGGACCTCAAGTTTTCCACCTGACTAAGAAAAGAAATCATAATCAAATGATCATGGATTGGGGAAATAAATAAGTGCACGCCCCTAAGTACTATCTGTACTAAGAATCATCTTTTCTAGTTATGTTCTTCTCTGTATTGGAGGAAATCTTAGCACCAGGTTCATGGATTTCTATGGAATCCCTGGAAGGGCTTTGTGGCACAACTAAAGACTCCAGAATGTATATACACAATGACTGAGAGATGTGTGCTCTTTTGAGGGTAAGAATCCATAAATATCTCCATATTATCAAAGGTTCTAGGACCCAGAATAGCCAATCCATGCTCTATAGGACTTACGGGAGGTAAACTCTAGGTGTCCACTGCTAAAATTAGGTTTCTCTCTGGAGTCAACACATGACAACTTCAGCAACATAAGCAGCATAATTCAAAGTAATAGAAAGAATTGGCATTTGTTGACCATCCAGGGTGATTATGATGCACTGAATGCCCATTTTCCCTACAATACGTTAGCCTTCTAGAATGGAAAGTACCATGATCTCCACTTAGGTTTCTAAGAATAATAACAGAATGGTTAACATTTGTTGAGCACTTACTATTTGTCAGTTCTTTTTCTAAGCACTTCACATATAACAGCTCATTTAATTCTTATAACACTTCTATAAAGTATGTTCTATTATTATCTACCTTTTACAGATGAAGAAACTGAGACTTTTCATGAAGTCCCCTTCTCTTACCTCTATGTCACAAATACTAACAACAGTAGCTAACCTTCATTGAGCCTATTATGCACCAGATATTATTCTAAGCACTCAGTTTATTGAGGAGGAATTTACAGCATAGAAAAGTTAAATAACTCACCAAAGTCATTCAGCTAGTAGGAGGTGAAGCTAGCACTCAAGCCTAATAGTGCTCTCTATGAGTTCCAGCCTCTACCTTTTCGGACAATTCTTCATTCTATAGGCCTAAGCTGCTGTGGATGTCTACCTCTAATCTAGTAGATTTGCTTTCTTTCCCCATTTTAAAGCTCCATTTGCATGGTGGGCTTCTGGGCATGGTGCCCAAGTGTCCACAGGCATTTACCACGGCCACCCTGTGCTACATGTGGGTCTTGGGTGACAGCATGCCAGGCCACTCTTAGCTCTGTCCCGGTTCTCAGACCACACAAGATCACACCAATCACTCATGGATGTCTGAGCTCTGTGCTGCCTTTTATGATCACAGACACAATAGGACCCGACAGCCTGGCTGGTTTGCAGGAGAACCAGGCAGTATCACATTTCAAATATTGCCTCTGTGTAATGTTCTGAGACCATTCAGAGCCCGGTTAAAAAAACACAGTCATGAGTCTCCTCGGGACTGGGCTGTTGATTTTGTTAGGTGAGATCACTTGAAGAATATAAAACACAAGAGAAAAAGCGGCAAAGAGAAAAAACAATAGACAGATATAAAGGGTCAAACAAAAGTCACGAACCATTGGAGGAACTTCCTGACCACTATGTTCCACTCAGTTTAAACCTAGGGATTCAGAGCTTGAGGAATTAATCAGTTCCTACTCCTTTCAATTCGTTCCCAATCGTAAAATGTTTGTTTGCATAGTGGCTTTCAACTCATTGCATGTTGTGCAAGTTTGCATAAAAGAAGCTAAATGAGAAATCTCTTTAAAACCCGACAATAACCACATCCCCTGCTCAGCACACACACATCACGAGATTCTGTGTTCAAAGCTCACAGCATTTGTATGCCTGCCTAGCCATCGATTTATGCCAGGCTTTTAATGCTATGCAAGACTTCTTCCTTCCTTTACTCACCACTGAGTGACTCTGCTGATTCGACATTTTAGAGATGCATCAATTTTCCTTTAGAGCTGTGCCCAGAATGTGTGACTCCCTGGGCCAGTTTCTTATTGAAATCAGATGATGCAGAAAGCAACAGCTCACATTTCAGTGATAGGCTGCCCCCTAGTGAAAAATTTCAGCTAAACATTCAACCTACAAATTTACTGTGACCAACACTTCAGAGGGTTCTTGATACAGAAATGTCCTTCAGTTGAGGAGGATGTGGAAGCATTGTGTAATTTAATGCTCAGCCTATTTTCTGCACCTTCCGCATACTGTAGAGTTTTCGTTAACAATTCAATATTTATCTGTTTTAGAAATATACACACAAAATATATTCTTTCCTAAGCCTATAAAAATATCTTCATGGAACAAAGTGAAGGATGCAGATGCCCAGTGCCCTACCCTAGTGAGCTGTGTCTTTTCATTTACACTTGTCTCATTTGGCCATTTCAGGGCAGTTTTCCTCTCCAGCATAACTGCACAAGGGAGGAATTTTGTCCTGATATGATTTCAAATACTTGAGTGTTCAGTGCCTTTGTTTTCTGTAGAAGTTGGAAATCTGTTCTCAAGTAGATCTATGAGATAATTTGTATGAAGCATTTTGCATGGTTCCTTCCTTTGGATTCATTAAAAGTAATCATTGCTATTATTATTATTATTACAGAATTGTTCATTTTAGATGCAGATTTATTTTATATGTTAAACAAGAATGGAGATAGTGCTTTGCTCAAATGCTATTTCTACATTGTGCACAGAGATGAAATAATTTTCATGACAGAGTTAAACATGGTCTCTTCAAAAGAAGTTAATATTTAGGCACTTGAAAGCAGGGAAATTGGCCTATCTCCTCCCAGCATATAACATCAGTAGAAGGTACAGGGTGTTGCCTGAATTGACATTTTCCAACCTTGCAGGATGTACGGGTGAAAAATCACTGACTGAACAGCCATTATAACTGGGTGTTCAGAAACTCATTCCTCTCTTCTTTTCTGCTATTTAATTTTGTATAAATGCCATCCAATATTAGAATCAAGGGGTGCAGTTCATTTTATTTTTATGTTTGCTCATGGATTTTAAGCTCAAGAATCAATGTCCTCTTAGTTTCTCCTACTCATGTACATTCATGAATGTTTGCTGTTTTACAGGTAGCTGAGAGTAAATTTGCATGAAATTCAAAACACTGTGAGTTAGACATTAGTATACTCAATTTAGAGATAATGAGAGTTGGCTCAGAGAAGGTGGATCGTTTTTCCAAGGGCACACAGTTGATTATTAACCATCAAAATTTAAAATGTGGCCAGTTGAGGCCAAGGCCCATGTTTTTTCTTGTCAAGGGTGCTCTATATCTTGCCCTTGGCTTAATGGATGCTAATTCTTAGAGACATGTGGTGTGTTTTCCTGATTTTAAGATAGAATTTTACATGGAAAAAGAATAAAAACTAGGAAGTACAACAAAGGTCAGCATCTTGCCTCTATGTCTATTCAAATGCTCTGAATGTAGGAAAACTGCTCTCCTTGATCCCTGAGAGGAATGAATGAGGCTGTCTCTAAGAAGGTGAGAAGGCAGGCAGCGCCTGTATCCATGATTCTCCTTAGAGCTGTACCCTTCTTCCCAGCCATGCATAAGTTATGAAATGAAATTTCTCCACTTTCGCAGAGACATTGTCATAATGGAAGAAGGGCCTTCAGATAGACATTGCTCAGAGCAGATGGTGTTCCCAGAAGCAGCAAACAAACAACCTGCTCCTTGTGGGATTACTGTACCGTGTGAACTCATGGAAGTGACTCTGATGACAATATCCTGAAACTGTGGTTCAGAACTGTGGAGGGAACTTCATGGCTGAGGGAATCTGGGTAATATTTTTTTTTCCTTCATTTATTAAACTGGGTGACTTGTTTTGTTTTGTTTTTTGGTTCATTACCTACACTCCAAGGATGAATAACCATCCAAAGTTTTGAGATCTAACTGGAATGTATAATCTGCTTTTTTGAAAACCATAGCAAGGAGATCTGTAATTACTTTTATTTTCTAAAAGAAATGTGAATTCACTTATGAGGAGGAGAAGCTTATGGTCCAAGTAATTCTTCAGCAAATATCCACTTGCTCTTTTTGGGAGGAATACTCTTCCTTTCTCTGTTGTTGAGTTTGACCATGTGGTTTATTGTGGCCAGTGGAAGGTGGGTGGAAGTAAGAATGTGCCTGTGACCAGTCTAGGCCTTTAGAGACAACATGCATCTCTGCTCAACTTGGTCATCTCCCACCTTTGCCTCAAACAGCAAACATGTCCAAGCAGACATGTTACGGTAGTCCTATATCCAATCCACATTTTTGAGGGGTTTTGTTCGTTTGTTTGTTTGTTTGTTTTTTTAAGAGAGAAGGACGGTGTGTGTGTGTGTGAGAGAGAGAGAGAGAGAATCAATTTTTATTGAATTTTTCACATGGCTTTCATTGCTCCAACACTTAGGTGTATACATGGGTGCTGGGGTTTGAACCCGTGTACTTGCGCATGCCAGACAAGCGCCATAACTGCTGAGCCACCATTCCAGCCCCTTGTTTTTGCTTTCAATAGAGAGAGACAGGGTGAGAAGGGGGGAAATCAATTTTATTTATATTTTTCATCTGGCCTTTGTTTCTCCTATACTTAGTTGTGTATGTGGTGTTGGGGTTTAAACTCAGGTCCTTACACATGCCAGGTAAGTGTTCCAACCACTGAGCTACTGCTACAGCCCCTCCAATCCTCAGTTTTGAGTCAATCCCAACTAAATATATTTAAATTAGCAGAGATCTAGCTGAACAACAGACAAAGAAAAATAAAGGTTTATGGTTGCTTGTCACTTAGTTATGGGGTGGTTTGTTACGCAGCATTATTGTATCCATGGTTGACTCTAACAAAGCCTAATAACACAAAGTAGAATTCACACCCTAGTGGATTCTACTTTGTGTCAATAATGCATATACCACTCGTGTGTTGGGGACTCAGCTTGATCATCAAGACCACAGGTAAAGAATAGGAAAAAAGCAAAATTCATCCCTAACTTACCAAAGTTGCTCCATAGTCTATTCCAACACCTGCACACTTTATTCATAGGAGGGACTGCTAAGAATCTATTTGCTAGTACTCTAACCAGCTTTGATATTTAATTTTCCAACTACTTTACCATAGGGAGGAAGAGATTTCTAGAAGCAAACTTGCAAGTAACAAGGGAAAAAATAGTTATTATCAGTGAAGGAGAAAACCAGACAAAACACAAAAAGGCAACATAAGAGCCCATAATTATAAGAATGTTGGATAAACTAATAGGAAAACCATATTCCTAAAAGAGTCTCACAATTAGTGGCAAATAAAATAGTAAAGCTAATGATCAATTGGAAGAAGTTACTTCAACAATTGCTATAGCAGTAGCCTCAGTGCTTTTAGATCACTGTTCATTTTGAAGACAACTTATAAAAGGCATGAATTCTCTTATCAGAAAAAATGCATGTGAGAAAAACCCCACAAAATGTTTCATGTAATTTTAGGCAGTTCAGAAATTCTCTAGAACTGATTCATAAACCCTGGGTCATAAACCACTCTTTTAAAATAAAAAAAAATATTCTTAGTCTTAGGAAGGGTAAAATTTAATTATCTGATGTTTTTTCTGAGAAATAGTTTATTCCTGCGGCTCATAATTCCAGATAGATGAGGTGTCCTGGAATTCACAGAGCAGTAAGAGGCCTTCCCCAATCACCCAATCACTACACTATTACGGGCTACGATGGCCCTGCAGAGATGAATGATCTTCCCATCTCCAAAGGCTTCATGGCATCATATACTTGCACATTTCCACATCTCTCAACTTTGTTTTTAATGAACTTTAAGTTTATGAGAGCTTAATAATTAGATCATTTTTCTACACTCTTCCAGTCCTAGCTATCATGTCACCATTTCATTGCTTGTTGGAAAAATGGAAAGTCACTGGATCCATTTTCTTCTTTTTGCTGATATCATAAGTGATTTTTTTTCTGCCCACATCTGCTCCTTAACTTCATTTTCCTCTGTGAAATATGATCCATCCAGCTCATTTTTGCTTATGGAGGCCCCTAGTATGTGAGTGGTTAAGTTTTTCATCTCAGATCCCTGCACATCTATTTCAAGAACCCCTTATTCTCTCATCCGAAAAGAAAGTAAATGAGCCCAAATGACAGTTATTGTTATTTACATCACAACAATTCAGTGTTCTGCAGCTACAGCTGATAGATGCTAAGATCAAATGTATAGCTTTTGAAGAACCAAGGCAAGAATACAGCAATTGCTCTTAATATAGTCTCTGATAGCATGGTTCCATTGCTTTTAATAATAAAATCACATTATTATCACATTTTTAAAAACATTTATATTTTAAGAAAAATTATGAGCAATTATGACATTCTCCAAAAAGAAAAATAACATTTATTGTGCGTCTACTGTGCACTTGGCATTTAATTTGATTCCTTAGAACACTTATTTCATTAAATCCCCACAATCCAAAGCACCTCACAAGGTAAGAATAATTGTCCTCACTTTACAGATGATGAACCTGAAACCAAAGAAATGAAGTGACTTGCCAAGGTTGTATCGTATAAGCAATCGTGCAAAAACAAACTCAGTTGTGCCTCATTCTCATTATATAATTATTATTATTTCTGAAAATAAAAGTGACAGGAACATTTTGATTGCCAGTTCTAAAGAGGTCAAAAAGATTATTTTTGTAAAAGGATCAGAATTATTCTTTTTAAGTCCAAAAGAAGGGATTTATGCTAATGTGTGACTATCATAAAATGCAGATTCAGGTTCAATATTACAATGTTGACCAGAGTCCTCAAGCAGGCATATTATGCCCACCAAGTCCTGAAATTGATGAAAACCAATCCTCTTGTAGACAAATCTGGGGATCGGAGAGCCTTATGATGTCTACCTTCTCAGTGTCCCCAGACCACCCCGGCAACTGAAGAGTGAACAGACATTAGACCACACACACTGGGCCTTCATAGCCAGAGGCAGACTTATAGATGATTCCTAGTATCATCCACATCAAATCCTGGGGAAGACATCAAGACTTTCCCTCAAAGCCAAACATTTGGACCCTGCTAAGAGAGAGCTGGGAAGATTATGGGCGCCCCGCACACTGAAGAGAGCCCTGCGTCTAGGCCAGCAGGTATCAGTGGCTTCTGGGCTTTCCAGGGGCACCAAGACCCTTTGGGCATCCATGAAGCTAAACTTATTTTCATAATAATACTAAGTTGCTTTTTCACCTTCAAGCCATTGATATTTGCACTAATAACGCAAAAGCAGAAGTGCATTTAGCTGCTGGTGCCTTGGTGTGAAGCGACATGGTGGCAGCAAACTCCACTCCAAGTGTCCTATTCTTTCTCACCACACGCTAATGTGAAATCCATGCCTGTTCCCCTGAAGAAGGCCTTTATTGCACAGTATAAGGTATTAATTGTGTCCATTCTAGTCTCTCAGGCCTGTTTTTAGTATCCATGTGATTAAATGGGTAGTTTGCACAGAGCACTTGTGTGTTGTTCAAAGGGCAACGCTTGCCTCAAGGAAAAGCAGGAGTGCAACTGTGTCAACCTGAACTAACTGCATTTTCACAAGCTACATAATCTTTAATCCTGTGGAAAACCAAAAGACCACGATGGCTATTCAGACTTTACGTCTTGGCAGTCCTGAATATTTTCAAGTATTTTCTCAAAAACGAACCAGTGAACTTGCGTGGCATGTCAAAAAACAATTGACAGAATCAGTTGCCCATAATTCAGTTTGAGATCTTGTGTCCACCACTGTGAGCCTGACAGCATCCTGGCACTTAAAGACTTTCCCCATGAAATAGATGATATTAATGAATATGAATTTTAATGTTATATGATGAAATGTGTCAACACTTAGAAGATCTACCGAACTGAACAAAACAATTTTTAAATGACCAATGCATGATATTATAAAATCATCCCTGAGTAAAATGTGCAAAATACAAAAATCTCATTGCACTTTAACGTAACTGAATATGAAAAGCTTATTGCTTTGACTTCAGATTCCATGTTGTGATTAACCTTTAAGAAACTAACACTTATTAAGTTTTGGTATAGTATTGAAGAATAAGCACAGTCATCTTCAAAGCCTATTAAATACTCCTCTCTTTTCCAACTTCAAAACTGTATGAGGCCAGATTGTCTTTATATGCATCAACCAAAATAGTATATCACAACAGATTGAATGCAGAAACTGACAGGAGAATTCAGCTCTGTTCTATAAGCCAGATATTAAAGAGATTTACAGAAAGTTTCTCTTTAAATAATTATTCTTACATTAATTTTTATTTCCAAAATAGTTACTTTCATAAAGAGTGGTGCATATGTGAACATTTAATAGTTCTTAGCTTTTTAATAAAAGAATAAATAAATATTTCAGAATGCTCCGTTTTAACTTCCAACATGGTAAATATTGATAGATAATACACATACAAAAAAATTATAGGGGTCCAAAGAATTTGTAGGAGTGTGAATAGCTCCTGAAACACAAAATTTTGAGACCTGCAGGTCTACACTACTGATCTGAGCTAAGTGGGAACTTGGACATCCTGGTGAGTGCGAGCATGAAAGAGGCTGTGTCACGGGTGTCGCCCAGCGCATTTCTCTAGGACATGACTCTGTGAGCACATATGGCCTTCAAGTCTACCACCAGAGAGGTGGAGTCGACTAGATTGGCTGCATTCAGAAACATGAAATAACTAAGAAATCTAGACTTGCCTTGGTTGTTATTTCTGCCAATAGGTAGAATGGCGATTTTAGCGAGAATTTCCTATTTAACCATTGAGACATTAATGAAAAAGTTATACTATTTGCAGACCTCATGTTTTAGTCAGCTTTTTTGCTGCTGTGACTGAAAAACCTGACGAGAACTACAATGTAACTACATAGAGGAGGAAAAGTTTATTTGAGAGCTCTCAGTTTCAAAGGTCTCAGTCCATAGACAATAGGGTCCGTTCCTCAGGGCTCGAGGTGAGACAGAACATCATGGCGGAGGTGTGTGGTGCAGGACAGTGGCTCAGGAAATTGCAATCAGGAAGCAGAGAGAAAGACTCCACTCACTGAATACAAACTATATGCCTAAAGACATGCCCCCAATGACTCAGCTTCTCCAGCCACATCCTACCCGCCTTCAGTTACCACCCAGTTAATCCCTATCAAGGGATTAATTAATTCCCATAACCCAATCATTTTACCTCTAAGCCTTCTTGCATTGTCTCATCCATGAGCTTTTGGGGACACTTCACATCTAAATTATAATACCTCATTTTATTGCTTTAAAACATCTACTAGAATCATGCCCCTATGCAGAAGCCAAATGATTGCCCAGTAGAGATGCTGTAGAGGATTCCAGCCTAGGCCAAACCAATCTAAAAAGTGCTCACAGTTCTTTCCCAGCTCTTTAGAATTCTACCTGTTTTCTTACTGGATATTTCCAAAACCCTGTGAAGTAGATAAAACAAGTATGATTATTAGCAGAGAGAGACTAAAAAGAAAGAGAGAAAAAGCACAAGAGCCAGGAGGTACAAGTGTTCAGAGGTAGCCCAGGCAGCCAAAGTCCCTTTTAATTAGACAGAAAATGTATGATCCACTGGGGACTGCAAAGCCTGTGAAATAACTTAATTCCCTCTTACTTCAGTTCAACAAATGCTCACTCTATAGCTATCAAGAACAGAAAGAAAATTACGATGAACCAGGATGGTCCCTAACCTGGAGAGATTCTCAGCAGAGGTTAGACAAAGGATTTGCTCCAGAAACAGTGGGAAAAGGTGCTATAGGAACACAGGGAAAAGAGGAATTCATTCTGACACTAAACTCTCCACATAAGCTCTCTCCAGTCAGGATTTTAATTTTCAGTTCTGGATCAAATAAATACATGATCACTGCTCCATAATCCTTTTCCCAGTTGCTGGCCACCAAGATGGTCTAAGACTCACAACGGTTTTCATGGAATTTAACAGAACAAAGATCTTTCTACTCAGTGTCCCTGGGGGGCCCTCCACAGAACTTCACAGCAACCCATCATTCATAGCCTACAATGACATTGGTACCCAAAGTATTTGATGCAAATAGTTAATTTTTCTTTACACACTCATGAGAATTGACAGGAAAGCAAAGTATTTTGCGTGGAGACATAACCGATTGTTAAACCAAAGTGCTTCAGAAGTACATCTGTTTTTTAGGAGGACCTCAGGCTTTGTGACCTTGGCTGCTGAGCAGTGTGTGTTCTTTTCCCGGGATGAGTAACTGTTTCTCAAATCCAACTCCCTAAACTCACCAAGGGTAACCAGTTGCTCTGTATTCTGAAAATATGCCCCCAGGATGCTTGTCCCACCCAAAGGTTGCTATTCTGCCTCTTTTCCAAGTACAATTAATATTAAAGCCGTGAGAGTCATAGATGACTGATTGTACTAAGCTTTAAGTTTGGGTCTTGGACACAGTAAATAAATCACAAATTTTTCTTTTGTTCGCTAAGGAAAAATTTGTGTTTGGAACTTCAGTCACTCATCAGAAAAAAATATATATCGTAACAGCTGTTATATATTATATGTTAAATCACCCCAAACACCTCTATTCTTCCCCCCACACCCCAAAAGGGAAAAACCTTGTGTCAGTAACATAGAGAAATGAAGAACATGTGTCCACGGTTAATAGTATAACGAAAGAGCACTATATATATCTAAAAAGAAAGAAAAAAATAACACAAACTTTAGTATTTGACTTTAAATGAGTATTTGGTTCCCCAAAGTTTGAACTATGGTTCAATTAAAAAAAAAAAAAAAACTTCTGAGAATGGTGTCTTCTTTCTCCTTCATATCTGTGATAAGCTAAATAGTTTATTTATACAAGTGCTATGGATATGTATTGGATACATTATGTTGAATATTACGTGATACAGTAAAACGCATTAAACACATTCTGATTTAGTGAGGTTCTGTTTGGTATCAAAATAATCTCTAAATTTTTTCAAATTTTGGTGAAGAAATGTTATCAAAATTGGATTATACAGTTGGGCTATAATTGAATATTTGGATCCAACCCAGAAACTTTCTAGAAGACTGTGGTGAATGACAATTGTGTGAGTGATGGTTTCCTCGTCCTATGGATGGACTGTACAAGAAATCAGGAAATCAGAAGTTTTCTTCATCATGGACCAAAGTGCCATCAACATAACACCTTCACAGGTCATCACTGAGCCCAGTGCCAGATATTTGGCACTCCCTTGGGAAGATCTGGAAGTACTAATTCAGTGAAGGAAAGGCGCAGCTTATAACGGTGGAGGCTATGTTTGTATTATTTATCATTTTACCCCCAGAGCCAGTGAGCACAGGGGTTGCCTGGTAATTACCTGTTGAGTGAATGAATGAAAAGAACAACTCAAATATCAGGGCAACAGAAGGACCACATCTTTGATTCTGATGTTCCTGGAAGAACAAGGAAGGCAAGGTGCTGCTGAGCTCTGACCAACAGGGGCATACCAGTGTGTGGCATTTGCTTCCTGTTGACTGTCATGAGTCAAATGTATACATCTTTTCCCAGCTTTGCAATCAGTGACTTTAAATTGGTAGCTTGAAACTGACCATGGTAGGGAGTATTTACACTATGGCTTATCCACATTGTAGTATGTATCAGAACTTCATTTCTCTTTTATGGTCTAACACACACACACACACACACACACACACACACACACACATACACAATTTATCCAGTCACACATTAATGGACATTTGAGCTATTTCCACCTTTTGGATTTTGTACATAATACTGCTATAATGTATGCATGTACTTGTTTGAGTACCTATTTTCCATTCCTTTGTGTATGTACCTATCAGTGAAATTGTAGGGTCATATAATAATTATATTTTTAACCTTTTTTGTGCATGTGTGATGCCAAAATTGAACCCACAGTCTGATGCACACTAGGCAAGCACACTACCTCTGAGCTATACCCCCAGTCCCTATGTTTAACTGTTTGAGGAAATGTTAAATTGTTATCCACAGCATCTGAACAACTCCACATTCCCATAAGCAATATACAAGGGCTCCAATCTCTCCACATCCTCATAAACACTTGTTTTTTTTTTAATAGACATTGTAGTGGGTGTGACGTTGTACTTCACTGTGGTTTTGATTTGCATCTCCCTAATGACTAACAGTGTTGAGCATCTTTTCATGTGATGATTAATAGTTTAAGCCACTAAATTTTTTAATCATTTGTTATGTAACATTACCTAAGCCTCTCCACCTCCCACACACACAAAAAAAAAGCAAAATTAGATGGTCATTTTCCTCATTGGGCTAATAATGGAGGCTAAAGGACATATTACATGTATACGAACAAAATTGATAATGGAATTTAGTTAGTGCTATGAAGGATAGGTCTTCAGCCCTGTGAAAACACAAGTGAGAGCTAAGCTGGAATGTCAGGAAGGCTTCTCTGATGAAGTGGCCACTGAACTAAGACTTAAGGATAAGCAGGATTTAATCAGAACAAGAGGGATTGAAAGGAGCATATGAAAATGCTTATTCTTAGAGGGAAACTAACAAATAGGAAGGGTTGAATGAAGGCCAGCATGACCCAATGGTATAGGATGGGGCAAAAATACAGAGTCCAGACCACCTGGGACTTTTAGGGTCAAGTTAAAGAATTTACCTATGTTCATGAGCATTTGGGATTATTAAAGCCTTTTAAATAATGTGATGACACACAAAAAATTTATGTTTTGAAAAATTCATTCTCGCTACAGAGTGAAAAATAGATTGGAGAGGGGAAAGAATATAAATTGGGAAATCATTGAAGAAATTATTTTAGCAAGGGGGAAAGATTTGGGTAGTAGTGATATGGAGAGATGAAAAAATTCAAAAGCTATTTCCATAAAATCAAGTGGTCTTGGAGATGGGTTAATAAAAGACAGAAAAGGTTTTGGAGCAGTGGCTCAGCAGTTACGGCCCTTACCTGGCATGTGCAAGTATGTGGATTTGAACCCCAGCACCACGTACATGTCCAAGTGTTTGAACAATGGAAGCTACATGAAAAACTAAATAAAGTTTATTCTCTCTTACTCTCTCTCCCTCTTTTCGTCCCTCTCTCTTAAAAAAAAAAAAGACAGAATAAAGTATGAATGATGATACCTGGAATTCTGACTTGAGTGAGTGGATGCAAGATGATGCCCCTCATTGAAACTGAGGACAAAGATGGAGAATTAAGTGTCGGACAGACTTAGAATTTGATTTTAGACACATTGAGTTTGAAGCCTCATCTAATTGGAGCTGTTAGGTAACAATTGTACCTATGAGTCTGATGCTGAGATAAAAGCTTCTATAAGAAGTAAAAATCTGTGAGCTATGTTTATGGTGAGGATGATGAAAGCCAAGGTTGGGGATGAGATCTCAAAGGAAGAAAATGTGGAATACCAAAAGAGAAAAGCCAGGACTGAGCTTTGGGGTTCCCAATATTCATTGGCTATGTAGAGGAAGATGAACCTGAAAATGAATCTGTAACAGAGATGGCATCAGTATTTATCACCACAGAAGCTAATTAGAATTCAAGTTAAACAAAGGCAAAAATATATCTATGGATTTATAATAATCAGGTATTAATAATCTCATCAAAAACGTTCTTTGGGTGTGGGGTGGCAGGAGCCAGATTGGAATGAGTTGAGAAGTGAACAGAAGGTGAGTGAAGAATCCTCTAGAAGGGTTGAAGAAGTTATAGCATCATCTTCCTGATCTCATCCACACCAGCCACTTCCAAACCTGCTGGTCAGTGTCTGTTCTGAGATTTCCTGCCAGCAACCACTTGAATCTAGCCTATCCTCAGACTGTTTGGAAGGCTGATGGATAATTCCACACAGGCTCATGGAACAAAAGACTGGGTGTCCTATTCTGGGAGCAAGTAAATTCAGAATAGAAAAGGAATTGGTCAAAAATTGGACATCAAGGGAGCAGCCCTGCTTAGGACCAACCAGGGGAAGTTTCCCTGCCTGGAGCAGCCCCACTTACCAGACACCCTGCATTCCAGCTGGGCCTTTTTGAGTCCTGCCTGAAGGTGCTCAGAACACCACCAGTAGGACCCCCATCTGGAGCAGCCCTGCTCAGGACCAACCAGGGGAGGTTCCTAGCCTGAAGAAGCCCCCACCTACCGTTTGAGTCCTGCTGAAAGGTAGGTCTCCATTTTGGTAGGTTCAGATTTGTAACCTTGAGCCTATAACCAAAAGGTAGAGCAATACCAGGACCCAGGCAGAAATAGCATCTGGAAGAAGGTGATCATCAAAGAGTTGGTGGCTCATCTGATTGATTGACTTGCAAGGAAAAACCACCTGAGGAAATGCCTGCTTTCCCCTCAGGAAATCTCAATTCAGAGATCCATAGGAAGCTATTCAAAATGAAAAATCAAACAAGGAGAGGTTCACCTCAAACTCAAAACTCCCCCAAAAAGGATGCCACGGATAGGGGTTGAGATGAAAACCTTGAAAATATTATCAATGTTCTGATTACTAAAAATAACAATGAACTAAAAGAAGATATAATGAAGGGACTAAGTGAGAAAAACGAAGAGATGAAAAACTCTATTATCAAAGAAATAGACACACTCAAAAAGGAAATAAAAGAGCTAAAATCTGCAGTCAATGATATGACAGGAACCATGGAAGAATTTAATAATAGACTAACATCTACAGAAAACAGAACCTCAGCTCTTGAAGAAAGAACTTCTGGCAATGAGGGCAGGCTAAGCAAGCTAGAGCACACGGATGACAAAAAAAAAAAAAAAAA